>VKOC01016187.1:0-234606 GCA_009364415.1 Spea multiplicata
GGCATTTCAGGAGGCAGAGTGGCGTATAGAGGGTTAAAAGGCATTTCTGGAGGCAGAGTGGCATCAAGGGGGTTAAAAGGCATTTTATAGAGCACTCTGCCTCCGGTGTTTCTGAGTCCTCGGTGCGTAGTCTGGGCAGCGTGTAGAGCTCTACGCGATTCGCTGCAGCTGGGAGGAGGTGCGGTTAGCAGCGGGGGTTTTCTGCGTCCATCGCGCAGACCTTCCCCGGCTGTTAGAGTTCCCCGGCTGCCCCGGTGCGGGGAACTCTGATATCTGACAGCCGGGGGAAGGTCTGCGTGGCCCCTAAACCCATTGAAAACAAAGCATTTTGAGCCCGTACATGTACGGGCTTTGTCATTAAGGGGTAATTTACATACAATAAGACAAAACAAACCACACAAAGTTCTCCATCAGGTCCTCTCTTTGAAGATGTTGTCCAAATCTATGAGTCTAGGAGGTGGCAGGGACCTACACCATTGAAACTATTGCTCAGTTTCATTTCTAGATGAAGAAAAGCCTCCAAATTGTCTGAAAGTCATTGCAATACAGGCTTTTCCTCTTCATATTCCTTTGTTAGCACCTATGATTCCTGCACACCGTGTATCCATGTGGCACTCAGCAGGATAACAAAGCTTTTTTTTAAGTGTTTATTTTAGTTGTCTGTCATTTTTTTTGAACCGTGTATCCAAGCACACAGAACAATAAAATAGTGTTCTTGCTAAAAAGCCCTGTCAAGGCTTGTAATTTCCAACTAGTTTATTTGTTGCCTGCTATTGCCTTTGAGGAGTCACATAAAGATGAAAACCATCACTTTGCTGGGTGTAGGTAGAAAAACAAAAATGAAATACATATCAGTCAGCATAGGACTGTGCAGTCACATATTGTCATTGGATACAAAGGCCTTAGGCAGTGAATAGTGAATGTAAAATTGTGCACTCATTACATTCAGTCTATGGACGTAGAAACAGCTCAGATAACACCAGTCAATACACTCCATTTGACACAATCTAGAAAATAAATAATGTTATAAATGAATTATTTTTGTTTATGCGACTCAATAAATAGAAATGAATGCAAACAAACAAAACTAAGTGTAAACAAAATGCAGTAGTTCTTGGAAACGGCACTATATTCTTTATGATTGAAAAATTAAATTTTTTTCATTTTGATAAGTTTAAAAGGATTGTGAATAAATGCTGTTTACCTTCAATGCAACACACAAACACATAATATTTAGATTTAAAGAAACCAACATTATTGAAATACATTATGAAATAACTGTTTTATACTGCCTGCTCATTTTCTACTATAAAAATATATAGAAATAAAATCACTCAATAGGTGTAGCTAACACAGAGCAAATATAAATATACAAATAAACAAAGTAAATTGATCAATCAAGTATAATAAGGCATTTATCTTATCAGTATAGTTCCAAGTTTTGTTTTTTGTATCTTTCTCCACAGAGTATCCGGTTTCATAGCCTGTTTAAAAAAGCTTTGTCAGACACATCAAAAGTCCCAGTAAAAGGAGAGATGTTGTTTTGGGTCTCTCGCACACTGCTTATGGAGAAAGTACTGTCTGTCACTAAATGTCCACTATTAACAAGTTTTCTGTGTGTGCAGCATATATATAGTATACAGTATGTGAGTTCTCTGAGGTCTCAGCCAGCGGAACAGTTTGCAATCCTGCCTACCCGTTTTGTTTTGCATGTCTACTTCCTTAGGGGCATACACTGTGATTGCAAAATAGTTAATGCAATAAATGTGTAAATCATCATAAAAAAACGTAATCTATGAAAAATGTATTGAGTTGATATAAATTAATTCAGAAGTTGTATGATATACACATCAACATTAAGAAACGTGCAAAATGCTTTCTAATAATAATCAGTGGCGACTCTAGAAACAATATATAGGGGGGCAGTAATAATTTCCATCATTAAATCATACCACTGAAAAAACACACATGAACGTTTTGTCCCCTGAAGTCACTACAACTTCAGGAGGGCATTTTATCTCTAGATAAGTATAAATGAAATAATTCCTATTGTAAATTAAGTGCCAGGAAACAGATGACCAAACACACACACCTCTGTCATACCGACACCCAGACACACACACACCAGGACAGGCTCTGCCACACCAACACACACACATCAGGACAGGCTCTGCCACACCCACATCCAAACACACACCAGGACAGGCTCTGCTACACTGATAACCAAAAACACACAAACAGCAGGACACAATTGAAATATCAAATAAACAGAATCAGACATACAAATCCTGTATTTGCAGGTATACAATAATAATATATTAAACGTGGCGTTGCATTTATAGATCAAATAAGTATATGGAAACAGTATTGCAGGTATTAATTCACTGAATAAGACATACAAACCCTGTATTTGCAGGTATTACATAAATAATGTACGGAAACATAGCATAGCAGATATGGATCTACAGAATGACATAAAAATGCAGGTATAGATCAATTGGAATTCACATAAAAACACTGTATAGATAAAACCCCCTAAATTACAGACATAGATCACAGGTTGCACACCCCAAAGCCAGCCTGAGTTCCACACTGCCCACATGAACCTGACCAGCCACCCAGATAACACACATAAGATTTGCCATCTTTGTCCCCAAATAGCCCGCACAAGTCAACTTTGTCCCAAACAGTTCGTCCTATGCCATCTTTGTCCCATAAACACCTTGCCTGCACCATCTTGGTCCCCAAGGCTCAAACATCCCTGCTAGTGCCATCTTTGCCCTTCCACAATTATACATCTATGATACACACAAACACTTTTACATGCAGTCACTCACTTATTCACACTTTCATTCAAATAATCATTTATTCCTCATTCAGACAATTCATCCGCACATTAATTCATTCTCTCCCTCATTCACAGAATTTATCCACACACTAATTCATTTATTCTCTATCTCACTCTTTATTTATTTCAATAGTCTTACTATCCTCTTTCTCACTATCTATCCCCTCTCCCCCTTTCTAACTATCTACCCCCCTCTCCCTCCCTTCTCACTATCTATATGGGGAGCAGGGGGAGAATATGAAACCTTTGGTTGGCTCTTTAGGTAAAGTGGGCAATGTTCCTCTCCCCAACCACATCCCTCCTGGGTCTGGTCATGCACCTGCTGGGCTCAGTTCCACCCATCCCCATCTCTAGCCAGCCCCCTCCCCAGCCCAGTTTGAACCCCATGTCATCTACCACCAAAGCAGTTGGTCGATCAAATATTACATGTCTGACAAACTTTGAAGAAGCTTTTCCCCCCATCTTCTATGGCAATAGCCTATCAGTGACTGCTTTTGTGTCAAAATGAAGCTAAATTTTACTCAACAGTACCAGGATGCATTTAGTCACGTGATATCCACTTGTGTATTGATGCCCCTGCCAGCCACCCTTTAGTATTGATTTATGTAATGCCACCAGCCAGCCACTACTTGTTTATTGATGCCCACACTGTCACACACCCTTGTATTTGTGCCATCCAGCCAGCCCGCATTGTTTATTTATGCTCTAATTATGTATGGATTTATGTGATGCCCCTCCCAACCCCCCATTATGATTTAATTCTCCCACACACTTGTATGTTGCCTCCATTGTGCAGTTGTGCCCCCACACAATTGTGTTTATGCCTCTAGCCAGGAACCCCTTTAGTATTGCTTTATTTATAATGCCCCACCCAGCGCTCTCTTGTTAACTGTTACCCCCACTGCCTTGTGCACTTATGCCCCCCAGCCAGCCCCTTTTAGTATGTTATTTAGATTTAATATATGTCCACTCCACATTGATTAGAGTCCCATCCACAACAATTTTATTAATACCGTATTTATTCTTCGTTTCCCGGCTGACTTCTTTGCTCAGCCTGCCTGCTGTGCACTCGGAACTCACTGAACACGAGGAGCTCTGATTACCGTGTGAGCCTACCCCCGCAAACGTCACGTCTGGTCTTGAAGGGGGTGGGATGAAGAGCCTCAGCGTAGCAGCTGTCAGAGGTATCCCGCCACACAGCATTAATGATCCACCGGTCCCCAGATCACCCGGTCCACCGGGAAATATCCCAGCTTCCCGGTAGGCAGTCGGCAGTTACTTTAGAAATTCCGTGGGGGGGGCAACAAGGGGGGCAAGGATTAATGCAATTGCCCCCCCTTGCCCCCCTGTAGCGACACCACTGATAATAATATATACGTGCAAACATAAGGTCTTTGATCCCAAAGAAACATTTTCTATCTATTAGGAAATAATTTAAAGAATATGCTACTATTATAATAGAATTGAAAGTGTGGCAAACATGTCTAACCGACAATCCCCTCTCTCAACATAAACTATCCAAAAAGAATACAACAAAAAAGGAGATTGAGAAAAGAAATAGAGAGGAGGATACCAGGACCATTTACTTATCACCCAAAATAAAAAGGGGATCTGGTAAATATCTTTAACCTTTAAAATTTGGCCACTCCCTTAGACCCTCCCCATTAAATGCTTATATTGATGTACACAAATTAATTTAAAAAAAAGTTAACTTAGAAAATATTTCCGTGAGAACAATAGGACAGTTGACATCAATAAAAGAGTAGATGGCTTTATAACACACTAACCTCCACTTAAAATCAGGTTTCTTTCCTAAGGCAAAGAAGGGACTTAACACTTTCCAAAAATTGGTTGATAAAGATATTAAAAATCTTGATCAAACCATGGATAAAAAGAAACATTGAGACAATCTAACAGAAATACAAAAATAATAGTGCAGTATGCCTGTATATAGAAATAGATAGTATATATATCCTACAGAGTGCGTACTCACAATTTAAACAGAGCATTTAAAAAAAGCGCTCCTGAAAATCACACGACTGTGCCCTTAAGGCGGCACTTCACCTAAACGTCTCTCTGTGTTTTTTCCCTCCTTTGTTTTGAGCCATAAAATTACCTGGCTCTGAGTGTTGTGGCTTGTGTCTAATATAGGGTAGGCAGACCCTTCTTTGAAGCAGGTAGCAGCTTTGGAAATCCCAGGATGCAGTAAAATCACATTTATTTTGTAAACCTATGTTTAAATCAACCCAACAAAGTCCTCCTGGAGGACTACAAGGACTTTTAAAGTACACACTATTTTTTTCTTTGTATACTTTGTTGGGTTGATTGAGTTACAAACCGTAGTGTGGTTTTAGACAGTGACTGATTTGCTGTGGAAATTACTATATCTTTGAATGCATTAATAGGCATATTCTTAATGCTCAGCATTTGCTTCATCAATGGCATGTCATTTTTGGTACCAAAAAGTACCTCATCAAACTTGCGATAAACCATTCCACAGTTCCTTCTTCTCTCCACGGGAATCTCATTTCCTTATTTTGACTGTCTTTTGAGGCTGACACATTCATGAATGTTGAGTGATTATAATTTGAAAGACCGTCAAAGAAATGGTGGAAGCTGCTGCTCTAAAACACTACAATTTATCATCTGTCAAGTGTGCCAGTATGCATACGGCAGATAGCCAAAGTTAAAGTAAGAGTAGTGTGGAACGTGATAATCTACAATCAGATGAGCTTGTTTAAAAGATAACAAGCATAAGTTCTTCCCAAGTTGCTCGTTTTAAATGATCGCAAATAAATAGGAACACATTTTTGCTCTAACTTATTCTTCAGTTGCCCCATAGTAACATACTAATGTTTGGCATAACAATATGAAATGAGATCTAATAGCCAGTTTTGTTGCAAACCTACTTAAGTGCTGGAAAGTGGACAGCTCATAAATAACTGTTATATATAACTTTATATTCAAGGCGTACCGCTAAACGCCTAATGCTTATGAAGGTACCAAAAAGGGGGGAAGAGAGGGAGGTAGTTAGTGAGAAAGGAGGGTAGCAAGAATATTGAAATAAAGAGAGAGAATGAATGGATTAATATGTGAATGCATTGTGCGAATGAGTGATAGAATAAACAAATTAATGTGTGGATGAGTGAGAGAATTCATGAATTTGTGAGAATGCATTAATGAATATGTGTAAATATTTTTTGTGAAAGAGTGAAATAAAAATGGTTGTGTAAATGAATTGTGTGAATGAAAGTGAATTAGTGAGTGGCTGTAAAAGTGTTTGTGTGAATCATAGGTGTATAATTGATTTGTCAAAAAGACAGCACACACTCATATCATTTGTGCTTGTGGCTAACCCCTAGAGTTCTGTTTCATCTCCAGATCTCTAGTGTTGTGTATCACCTTAGCAAGTGGGGTTCCTGCATCTGGGATCCACCTGCTGGTATGTGAGTACTCTCCTGGCAGGAAGCTAAACTTTTTGCGGTAATATATATATACAAACATATCCAGCATGGCGTATCTGGGATACAGCGAAGGAAAAAAATATTTGATTCCCTGCTGATTTTGTACGTTTGCCCACTGACAAAGGTTTATTTGAACGATGAGAGACAGAATACCGTATTTGCTCGATTATAAGACGACCCCCCCCCGAAATCTGAATATTAATTTATGAAAAAAAAGAAAAAGCCTGATTATAAGACGACCCTATAGGAAAAAAATGTTAATTCATGTAAACTATGTGAACTATTTTATTTTAATAAAAGCTATGATTGAGAAAAATATTTTTTTTTTATTTCCTTTTTTTCCAACCTGCCCCCCCAGTTATGCACATCTGCCCCCAGGCTTGCCACTCTGCCCCAGAAATGCCTTATACCCCCTGCATGCCACTGTGCCCGATTATATGCCTTTTAACCCTCTAAATGCCACTGTGCCCCATGATATGCCTTTTGACCCCTTATGTGCCACTCTGCCTCCAGAATTGCCTTATACCCCTATATGCCACTCTGGCACTTAGGGGGTTAAAAGGCATATTATGGGGAAGAGTGGCATATAGGTGGGTATAAGGCATTTCAGGAGGCAGAGTGGCATATAGAGGGTTAAAGGCATTTCTGGAAGCAGAGTGGTTAAGGGGGTTAAAAGGCATTTCATAGAGCAACTCACCTACAGATTTTTATGCCCCCCATTTTTAACACTCCCTCCCCCTCCCTCCTCCAAACTTACCAGTGCTCCTGAGTACCCGGTGCGTAGTCTGGGCAGCGTGTAAAGCTCTATGCGATTCGCGTAGACAACTTTCGCTGCAGCCGGAAGGAGGTGTGGTTGGTAGCTGGGGGTTGTCTGCGTCCATCTCGCAGACCTTCCCCGGCTGTCAGAGATCAGAGTTCCCCGCACTGGGGGCAGATCTCTGACAGCCGGGGAAGCTCTGTGCTGGTAAGCTGGGGGGGGGGGCATAACACAGGAGGATCCAGGTCCCCTGCATCGCGGCGGGGGATCTAGATCTTAGTCTCATAGTCAGACCTATTTTAGGTCTTATTATAAGCGACCACGATTATTTGCTCTGGAAAAAACCTTGTCTTATAATCGAGCAAATACGGTAACAGCAAAACAATCCAGAATAAAACATCTCAAATAAGTTATAAATGGATTTGCATTTGACCCCTTTGCAAAACATTACTTAGTACTTGGTGGCAAAACCCTTGTTGGCAATCACAGAGGTCAGAGGTTTCTTGAAGATGGCCACAAGGTTTGCACACATCTCAGGAGGGATTTTGTCCCACTTTGCAGATCCTCTCCTACTTGGCAACCTTAGCTTCCTCCACAGATTTTCTATGGGATTAAGGTCTGGAGACTAGCTAGACCACTCCAGGACCTTAATGTGCTTCTTCTTGAGCCACGCCTTTGTTGCCTTGGCCGTGTGTTTGGGTCATTGTCATGCTGGAATATCCATCCATGAGCAATTTTCAATGCCCTGGCTGAGGGAAGGAGATTCCCATCCAAGATTTGATGGTACATGGCCTCATCCATCATCCCTTTGATGCAGTGAAGTTGTCCTGGCCCCTTAGCAGAAAAACACCACAGAAGCATAATGTTTCCACCTCCATGTTTGAAGGTGGGGATGGTGTTCTTGGGGTCATAAGTAGCATTCCTCCAAACACCGCGAGTTGAGTTGATGCCAAAAACTTGGTTTTGGTCTCACCTGACCACAACACTTTCACCCAGTTCTCCTCTGAATCATTCAGATGTTCATTGGCAAACTTCAGACGGGCCTGTATATGTGCTTTCTTTAGCAGGGGGACCTTGTGGGCGTTACAGGATTTCAGTCCTTCATGGCGTAGTGTGTTACCAATTGTTTTTTTGGTGACTCTACAAGGTGAGATCTTGCATGTTTCTCCCATTTGCACCAACTGTTGTCACCTTCTCACCAAGCTGCTTGGTGATGGTCTTGTAGAGCATTCCAGCCTTGTGTAGGTCTACAATCTTGTCCCTGACATCCTTGGACAGCTCTTTGGTTTTGGCCATGGTAGAGAGTTTGGAATCTGATTGATTGCTTCTGTGGACAGGTGTCTTTTATACAGGTAAGAAGCTGAAATGAGGAGCACTCCCTTTAAGAGAGTGCTCCTAATATCAGCTCGTTACCTGTATAAAAGACACCTGGGAGCCAGACATCTTGCTGATTGATAGGGGATCAAATACTTATTTCAGTAATTAAAATGGAAATCAATTTATAACTTATTTCTGGATTGTTTTGTTGATATTCTTGATGTTATTCCGTCTCTCACTGTTCAAATAAACAAATAAAATTATAGACTGATCATGTCAGTGGGCAAACGTAGAAAATCAGCAGGGGATCAAATAATTTTTCCTTCACTGTACATAGAGGAATTAGTCCCAGAGAAGCCATGCTGGATATATTTGTAATCCACCCTCATATGCTGAGGTTTTTCCTGGAAGTAAATCAGGTGGTTGATGCTATTTAGAAAAGAGCTGTGTTACTGAGTTATTGGATCTTGTTAAAAGAGTTAAAGACTTGATATTGTCCGTTAATTGATATTTCCTGCTGGACCAAAAGACTGCCCATTTGAAGAAATACTTGCACAGTTAAATTATCATTTTCCACCCTCCCCATCTGAAACAGTGAGGCATTTCAACAGACAAAATCAGCAACCAGGTAAAAGTATTGCAACATACATTGCAGAACTGCGCAGGTTGTCTGCAAATTGAAATTTTGTAGCCAGTTTACAATCCTTGCTAAGGAACAGGCTTGTGTGTGAGTGCAAGGTGAAGCATTGCAGAGAAGACTTCTTGTATATGCAAAAAAAACCAAAGTGAGGAAGATAGACAGATCTATAAGATTAGGCAGAAAGAGGCAAAGCAAGTTATAAGCAGGGCCGAATTAATATAGGGGCTGATGAAGCTGAGGCTCCAACAAGTAACAAGTGAGGAGGTCCCTGCTCAATCAAGCTTACAATCTAGAGGGAGTTAGGGTATGTAACACAATAGGAAAAAAGGTAAAAAGTAAAAGTGCCATTGTTAGGGATGGACCAGCCACACTAGTGAAAGTATTGCAGGAGAGGGCCTAAGAAAAGTGAGCTAAAGGAATATGGGAGGGCGTTAATGTGCAATGTTATAAGAGTCCTTAAAGAAGTGCGCCTTGAGGGATTTTTTGAAGGACCGAAGGCAGGGGAAAGACGGTTAGGCCATGGGAAGGGCATTCCAGAGGATAGGGGCAGTCCTGGGGAAATCTTGTAAGCCACATGAGAGCTAGAAATCAGAGTAAGGATAGAAGGAGATCATTGGATGAGCGGAGAGACTGTTAGCAGTGTATTTAGAGATGAGTGAGAGATGTAGGTAGGGGAAACACTGTGAAGGGCTTTGAAAGTAAGAGTCAGGATTTTGAAATCCATCCTGAAGCGCACAGGCAGCCAGTGAAGAGACTGACAGAGGGGAGAGATGTTAGTAAAGAATTACATTTAAAATCCTGATACTGACATATAAGGCCATCCATAATACTGTTCCTCCATACATAAGCGAATACTCTCCTACTAGATCCCTACGTTCTTCCCATGGACTAAGGCTCTCCTCCTCGCTTATCACCTCTTACTTTTCCCGCCTACAAGATTTCACTCAAGCTGTCCCATATCTCTGGAATCTACTCACAAGGAACCTTCAGCATTCACCCTCCCTCCCAACATTCAAGAAACATCTCAAAACCCACATATTCAGAGAAGCATACTATCTTAGCTGCTAGAACTTCCTTGTCATTGATACAACCACCACCACACTACCTCTCACCCTTTCTCTGTGCCTTATGTTTGTCACCCCATTCCCTCAAGATTGTAAGCTTGCGAGCAGGGCTCTCTCCACCTATTGTATCAGTTTGTCTTAGTCTATCAATTCTTGTCTTGTCATAACCCTTGAATTTATGTATGATAAATATTGCTGTTAACTGCTAACAGCAATCACACTCCTATCAAGCCAAGGCAGCAGTACATGCTGGAACCTGGGGATGATAGTAGTGGGATTACAGCCTCCCTATGCCATGCTATATATATATACCTCCAGAAATGCATTTTAACCCCCTATATGCCACTCAGCCCCATGATATGCCTTTTAACCCCCTATATGCCAGAGTGGCATATAGGGGTATAAGGCATATCATGGGGCAGAGGGGCATATAGGGGGTTAAAAGGCATATCATGGGACAGAGTGGAAAATAGGGCGGTATAAGGCATGTCTGGGGGCAGATGTGCATAACTGGGGGGGGCAGGTTGGCAAATAAAAGGAAATAAAAATAGATATATTTTTCTCAATCATAGCTTTTATTAAATATGAAAAAATAGTTTACAGGAATTAATATTTACTAGTAAACCTTTTCCTATAGGGTAGTCTTATATTCAGGCTTTTTGTTTTTTTCCCATTAATATTTTGATTTTGGGGGGTCGTCTTATAATCAAGCAAATACGGTAGTACATGGTCAATAACATTAACAATAAACAATTAACAATAAATAACAGATCAAAAGATTTTAAAATATAATGCATGATATTTTCCAACCATCACTTATTTCAACCTACTAAATAATGTTATCAGGCTTTTTCCATAACCATACAGTCCTTTCTGATGTTCTCATTGGATAGTATTATATTACCAATTTAATTTAATTTAATTCCAATTTAATAGAAAAAAACAATTTGTTTTTACGGTATATAATCCATACCACATACATACTTTATATTGTTGTTATAGAAAGAGACTTGCTAAAGATATTAGGAAAAGAGAAGAGGAAGAGAAAGCATAAGAAAAGAAAGGGAAAAGAAAGGGGGGGAAAGGTCCCGTGACGTGTGGAAACAAAATATTTTATGATATGATAAGATGGAAAGAAGATATTTTCCTATACCCTTCATGTACTGCCAATGCTCTTAGTTTGTCACATATATTTCTAGCCTTAGTTTTACAAAAGATTAAAAACGATTGAGCTCATCTGCTAGCACTATGCAGTTCTTTATTAATAACTAGGTGCTCTTGAAGTCTTCAAGCTCTACTACCAGGTTACAACACTTAAGAGTTCAAACTAGCAATAGCAATTAAGGAAAACAGTAATGCAAAAGGTATGCCAACTATAAATAGGCCACTTTTGTTCTTTTATATATTTTATATATGTAGACCTTACATTTAACAATTCTTCACTCCGATAATAACTTACAAGCTCTGAACAAAGTTGGCCAGTTATTAAGTCTTTAAACTTTGCCACTGAGTATTGTTCAGTTTATTACAATGAAAAAGGAGAATAAGCAATTTGAACCATTTTACTAAAATACACTACAAAACCTATGACAGTGCTTCTCAGGCCTAATAATAACAATAATCGTGTCAGTATAGTATGTTTAACATTCTCAGCTTGTAATTTGCATTACATAACTTAACTTTGGATGATTACACATATACAGACACACTAGTGTATATACATCTGCTTAGTGCCCCTGTTCTAAAATTTTAGATCTTTTATTTTAGAATAAATGACATTCACCAGCCATTAATAAAAATAACAAGGAAGGTCTCAGGGCCGCCTTATGCATTACGGAGTCCTAGGCAATTTATGTTTGTGCCCCCATGCTGGGTGAACGTCCTGTTTTTTCAGCTGGCCTATGCCTTCATTGGCTCATTAGTGTTTTTTATGTATTACAGGGCATATGGTTATTTTAACAATGGCCCAATCATTTATTAATAAGCAATCGACTGAGTGCTTACCTATTTCACACACACACACACACTCACACATCCGTTCTACATTGCTCGTTTGAGCAAGGCCATCTTTACCTATTGTTTGTACTTGTTATATCTTATTTACCCATTGTACACCTCTGGGATTGTTGAACTTTGGCACCTGATGACAGTCACTGCCTGGGTGGTCATGTGAAGCCTATGGGGAGACCCCAAAGCTGGCACTCTCCAGAACAGTGTGGGACCCAGAAGGAAAAGGAAATGCTGCAGCAGTGAAGTTTAGCCACAGCATCCCTCTAATCCATGATACAATGTAAGCTGTGAATCAAGTGTTAGTGGTGAAACCAGTGTGAATCCAGGGTGTGCTGCTCCTTGAGAAAGAGAGGTGAGGGAGCAGGAACCAGACACAGCAAATGGCTGACAGATCCTGGAGCTTCCCTTGGAACTATGCAGCTGAATACTTCTGATTGTTAAAGAGTATCCTCTCCCCTGTCACACTGATAGGACGCCCTGTCTATCGCAAACAATAATACATATTTACACAACCTTTGCTGTAGATTACAGTAGTAGTTGCTTTAAACTTGTGGATTACCTTAAAGGGCCCCAACACGTCTGTGCACCAATTGCTACCCATCAGCCATTAGGGTGAACCCCGAGGGTGGGCCAGCAGCTGGTCCTGGAGGGTTCTGTGCTGGGGTAGACTGATCTTTGTTTAGTCAGCCACTGTATTGTCTGCATTACTTCATCTGCCATCTATTCTTTAGTACATTCTCATACTGTTTTACTGTTATTTCTGTGTGTTTTAGTCATTTATTATGTTCCTTTCTGGAAAACCCATTCATGTCCTGGATGCCCAGTCAGGTAGTGGTACTGCCAATGCTATGTACACCAACTCCCGAATAGCAGAGGCTCAGGATTGCCATGTAAAGCAGAAAGCTGTAACCGAGGAAGAGGGATAATGGGAATCAGCCCCCTGGGGCAAACATCTGTTACGTTTGGAGGCACTGCTAGGATCTACAGGAGTACATCCAACCACAGCCTACGGTCTAATTTATAACTGAGCGGGCCAATGTTATGTACCACAACTCCTGTATAGCGGAGGCTCAGGATCCCCATGTAAAGCAGGAAGGGGTAACTGAGGATGAGAGTCAAAGGGGGGTCTTAGACTTCTGGGGCAAAGGTCAGTTACACACACATATATATATATCTGTATATTCTGTATTCCTATCTTTCTTTCGCTCGCCTATCTATCCATCTATATATCCATTAGCACATTACACACACTATTTGTCTTTATCACTATCTATTCATTCATTGCTACTACAAGAGTAATGAGGTCTTGTAATCACAGCCATCAACACACACTCCACACATTTCCTACATTTCTAAAATGATTAGTGTGTCTGGATCTTGTTTGTCGGCACACACTAAATCACCCATCAGGAATAACAATTAAACACTAAAACATATACGCTACTAAGATAAGAAACATAAATGTCGCCTTGCATGCCCTTAACACATCAAGGTATAGCAACTGATACAGTACATTTTTTATTGCATTGAGACATTGCGTGAGCAGTAGTAACTTTTTTGATCAATTTTGCTAACACTTACTATCAAAATATTTATACCATTTTCTTGGTTTAATTATTGACCAATTAAGTCCTTCTGTGGTGTTATGATAAATGTAGGATTAACCTCTTCAAGATGGTTTTAAAATGGTAAATGTTTTACTTACTGAGTGAAATGAAATTATTGGAAATATTGCATGCAAGTGAAAATTCAAGGATTGTAACCAAGGAACATAAAAAGATTCAGTATTGTAATAACTAGTACTAGCATTGTACGGAGACATAATCAGGGTATAAAAATTGTATATATGCATGAGATCTATGATCATTAAAATTATACTATGTGGAAAATGCTAAAATTGCACTCACATTTATCTGTTGATTTTCTTTGCCTTCTGCCATTTCCAGGAATTGTGATTTCATAAAGAAGAAAGTATGGTAAATTACATAATAAAAGTATATATTGCACAAGAAATGTTTTCCTAAATAATCCCGTTCAACTGATAATTTTATGTACATTGTTGTTTGGGAGCATTGTAAAACATGTTTCATGTTTCATGCAAGTAATAACCTGAATATGTGGAAAAAGTGTATAATCCCAAAGTAACACTGTTAAGTTGTTGTTATACATACTTATAACTTATAACTCAATAAATAATACTGATAATACTATTAATAATAATCATAACAACTGAAAGGTTATGCATTGAATTCTAATTCCATGCAATATTCACAATATCAGCTCATCTTGGTACGGGTTTACAGGTTAAATGTATTGACCCATAGTTTTAAACAAAGCTCCCTACTTTACACAACTTTACTCAAGGAGGTTAGTTCATGGATGGGACTACTGTAGAAACTGATAGTGTCCTCAAGGCTAGCATGAAAGGCCAGTGGATCTTCATTATACATTCCACCAAGAAAGCCCACACATCTTAAAAATGCAATGTTTAATTTAATGCTTAAGAGATCCATGGAACCAGAGACACAGCTGTACTCATCAATACTAGATCCCACGAAATAAAGCTCCCACCCAACAAAAATGGGAGGCACATGAGATACATCCAGAAAAATCATGTAAACAGTGTCTGACTAGGGATCAGGAGATTGTAGGTTTGACTCCTACCTGGCTCGTGTTGCCTGCCAGTAACAGTGGCTGATGGCTGGAGATGAATGAATATAGTAAAGGGAAAATTAGTTCATGCAATGCTCATTGGGAGGCCGATTTTAGGCTTGTCAGTGTCACAGTCCAACATCACTGAAGAAATGTTTGGAAAGCAATTAAACTATTGTAACATATATAACTAATACAAATATTTATACAAGGCTAGCATAACCTCAAATACTATTGGGTTTCAGTGTTTAAATTTACCTTTTTTTGATAGGAGTGACAATGTGAAGATGCATATCTCTATTGCATTGGCTTATTTCTCACGATATGAGAAATGAGTGTATCTCGGGTCAGAGAGAGGAAATTAATTAGGATGAAAGGTTATGCTGTGGAAAAGTCAGGTAAATGGTCATGGAGGAGGTCACAATAATAAAGTTGAATAAATGTTCAAAGTTCAAAGAGCTTATATAATGAAAAATGTAATTGATCATGAGGTATAACAATACCAAAAGGTCATGATTGATAGTTGGTAAAATAGAAAACATAACAAAGAAATTGAAAACCACACATCACCAAACATCTTAAAGCAGTTAAAAAAATACAAAGGAGCCTCTTCCCTTCAATCTCTGGAATGGCTACATTTTTGGGGAATAAAACAGGCATCTAAAACTTAAACTAGCTCCACCTATTGTATAGGTGCCTATAAATTCTGTTTGGTAACGTAAAGCTTAACTTGTCTGTGCACTAAGAACCCGCACGCCCCAGGTTTGTCATCTTATGGGAGCTGAGAGATTGCTTAAGGCTTCTAGGGTCATATTCGAAAAAAAAGTTATGTATGCATGCTTATGTTTCTATATGCAAATCCCTCATCATTATGATTTATCATTTTCTGGAAGACCTTGTGATACCTCAATGTCACAGCAAAACTGGAAACAGAATTTGAAGACATAACCATTTGGTCCATCTAGTCTGCCGACTAGAGAGGGATATGTGATTGTTACAGCTCCTCTCCCCACTATAGTCCGGATTAAGGGTAATATTAGCACAAAAATGTCGGTGCGCTAAGCTAGTCTCAGGCTCAAAAATACAAATGTATAATATGAGGCCTACCAAACAGTGTGAGTATGCTGCAAATACAGTGTGTTGGCTGTACAATGTATACAAAAAACAAAATACTGTCTGCACTGTCTGCGCAGACAGTATTTTGTTTTTTTGTATAAGGGTAATATTAGCTGACTATCTTAAAATAAAGTTTTGCAAAATGTGATTATTTTTCTAGCATGTGTAGCAAGCTAAAATATTTGCAGTAAAAAAAAATCAATAGGTTTACAAACCAAAAAAATAAACATTTTGAGTATCTACTGGAACCACATCACGTATAATATTGCATGCAATAGAATCTAACCCGCAGCCACTTCCAACAATATCAAGATAATTATTCATATCAATGTCACTCATTCTTTATTACTCAATAAGACTGCCAAAAGACTTACTGAAGTGTGTTAGAGACAAGAATTCCAAACTCAGCCACACGGATAATCTTGAATAAGTAAAATCTGTATAATGCTGGGTGTGAAATGCCTGTTTCAATGCAAATTTTTATAATATACCGTATTCGATTGATCTTTATTTTCAGAGAGGCTGTTTCTTTGACGCTAGTGTATTTGAGTTGTGTTTTCCTATCAAAATGACCCTTGATTTTTTTCCTAGATAATTATATATTGATCAGGTTAGCAAGATGTAGACTTTTTTTCTCTGATGCATCTGTAAATTTTACCCACATCAATACTGACCAAATGGCGATGTTGAACAATGCAAACTCTTCAGCATTACAAAATCATCAATAGTTTCTTTCAGTCAATTGAATCTCTCTTTTTTTCCCTCTGGAAGCTCGATAATCCAAAGAAATTCAGCAGTTGGTGCTGTGGTATTCATCCAGAACACGTAATTATACTTTGTACTGCAGATTCACTTTATAAGCTATCAATCTTCTATAATGTTCTCTCTTTCGGTTAAAAAAGGAACTAACTTCATGAGCCATATCTCTCGTTTATATTATGATGTGCATGAAAAATACATATCCTTCCATGGCTTCCCATTAACAAGTAGCATGTAATTTTATCAATACTCCAACTGTGGCACTTTATTTTGTTATGTGATCCAAAAATACAGGCATTGAAAATTCCCTACAAACACATACAGTGGATATAAAAAGTCTACACATCCCTGTAAAAAAGGCAGGTTCTTATGATTTTAAAGAATGAGACAAAGATAAATCATGTCAGAACTTTTTCCACCTTTAATGTGACCTAAAACGTGAACAATTCAATTGCAAAACAAACTGAAATCTGTGAGGGGAAAAAAATAAAAAATAACATCACCTAAAGAACACCTTACCCACAGTGAAGCATGATGCTTTGGCGCTGTTTTTCTTCAGCTGGAACCGGGGCCTTAGTCAGGGTGGAAGGAATTATGAACAGTTCCAAATACCAGGCAATTTTGGCACAACACCTTCCGCTAGGAAGCTGAAGATGAAGAGGAAGGATGTGCTGGCTGCCTTAGCATGATAGGAGTGTGATTGCTGTTTGCAATTATATATAATATATATATATATATATATATATATATATATATTAATACGGTTGTTGAATGATTCTGTCCAATAAAAGTGTTAACACACCAAAGCTGGACCAAATAAATAATTGATAACAGCAATCACACTCCTATCATGCCTAGGCAGCCACTACATGCTGGAATCTGGGCATGAAAGGAATGTGATTACAGCCTCCCTATGCCAAGCTATCCCCCAACACTTACACATCCATGCTATCTGAAACCCTCATTCACAAACATTCAGCATAACACCCATCATTCTCACACACTTACTAATCTACTCTCCCTGACACCTTTCTTCTGTCACTGTCACTTTTCCTCCTCCTCTTTGTTCTTCCTCTTCTTCTTCTGTGTCCTGTCCTTCCGCATTTGACATCAAGTCCCGGCGCACAGCCACAGTTGCCACGCGCATCGTTACTGGAGGCGTGCCGGCACCCCTCAGACGAGCAGCAGCCAGGGTGGACCGCCCCCCACCCCGCCAGGTACGCTACTGGTATGATGGCCGCATTCAATCCTGCTCGCAGCCACTTAGTTTTGAACTTTGCGACTGTGTTGAATGCTTGTCTGTCGGCCGTCCGGCCGGCCCACCGGCCCGGATTTAGGGCGGCCTGGGGGGCAATTGCGTTCAGTGAGCGAATGCTTAGTAACTGGTTCCTGGGAACCCAAAGGCCTTCCCCCTGAAGGCCAACACTACACTACCAGCCACAAGTCACAAACTCAATGATGTCCCCATATGACCCTTATAGGTCACCAAGTAATTAACTGAGCAAGTTCCAAAAACATTCCCACATA
Source organism: Spea multiplicata (assembly GCA_009364415.1). NCBI lineage: Eukaryota > Metazoa > Chordata > Amphibia > Anura > Pelobatidae > Spea > Spea multiplicata. Next base: position 18,155 of record VKOC01016187.1, read on the forward strand.
AAACACCACGATCCCCAAAGACCCAGCATTAAAACCATCTGCCACAGAAGGGAAGAAGGGCAACTAACAGCAGGCGCACAGCAGTGAGAGTCCCACGTCGGTGTAGACTTCCTGCTGTCCATCAAATGACAGATCCTCTTGCAGGGGGTGAGGCTCTTCAGTACTCAGGATCAGGACCTGTAGCTGGCCCATCTGGAGAGGTGCAGTTTAGGAGTGAGTGAGATCGGTAAATGGGGTTCCAATGGCTTTAAAAACTATATCAGGCCACATTTCTTGTGATAGGTGTTAGTTGTGTTTCTGTTTGGTTTCCTTTTGTTAATGCCTGTTTTTTGTAAGCCAACTTGAGTAGTTGTTGAATCTGCATTTGGGCTGGCAGTAGAAAATATGCTAGGCAGACATTTCAACCAATGAACTTTACTTCTAATGTAACCACGCCCAGTCCACTGGATCCCCTTCTTTCACAATCTGTGGTTATTCACTAATGTACTAATTTCCAGGTTTGTGTTCAAATCACCAACATTACCACACATTATCAGTCACTATCCCCAGTGACAGTCTGCTGCAAAAAGAGCTTGGCTGGCCTTGTATAATTAACAATCAAGTAAGATTTCTAAAAGTCACACCAAAGATTGAACTATGCATTATGCAGGGCAAGGTCTGATGTTGGCCCTTCATAATGTATAATTCAGTTGAGTTGAAATTACAAACTCACCTGAAATCTCCTGCTTTATGTGTTGTCTGAAATCTAAAGAAGGCTAATCAGTCTTTTTTAATTTACCAAAAAATACAACCAGCAGCTGACAAAATACCGTTTTCGATAATTTACACTCCTGCGTGATGACGCAGTCATATGCATATGAGTAATAGAACTTTAAAATGGTGTCATAACACAAAATAACAAAAAAGAAACGCTTTGCTAAATTCCTTAGGTTATGGTATGTTTAAGCAAGCAGCCCAATGTACTAATGACAGATTGCTTCCACGTGCTTGTCTTATTAAAGTGCTAGCATATTGTACTGTTTTATTATTCTCGTAGAAAGACTTTGTAGTCGTTTAAAGGTGTATTGCAATTGCACCTCTGCGAGACCAATTAAAAAAACTGACATTCTTACAGATGTCCTCAACAGGTGCTCTCTGATCTGCCCAAAGTAGTGAGGTTTGCTTTCTTTTGCCTGCTGCAACAAGGGTCAAAGGTCATTCCTCAATGTAAGGCCTTGATGCATGGTAGGTCTCTGAGGCCTTTGTTAAGAAGAAAAAAAATATGGTCTCAATGAAATTTATGTACTGCAAAAGATAGCTCCAGCTGCAAACCCATGTTCTTATTGAAAACACGTGAATGCTATTGCCAGCAACACAGTCCTAAAAAGGATGAAGGAGAAACATGAATTTCACCGCTACGCCAAATATCTTAGGGTTTGCTATCATCGTGCTGCACTAGAAAAACCTTTTTATGCAATAACCAATGACCCTGTGTAAATAGGCCATTAAATTGAATTTTCAGTGGATAATTCCACTTGATGAGTCAAGTATATGGCTATATTCATTAAACCTTTCCTAAACAATTTTTTGGGGGTGGCATCTGTGCAAGGTGAAGCAGAGCCAGCTAAAACGCCTCCGTTCCTACCAACTTTGACCTGCGAAATGCATCATGAACTATATGTGGAAGGTGAGCCCAGCTTAAATTGTATTTTTCCGTAAGTGAAGAAAATACAGTTATTAGTTTTTGAGGTTGTATACAGTAATGCGGTTCCTATATAAGGAACTTATTCCAAATACCTTAGGGTAAGCAGGAATTTCAATAGTTTCAGCATATATGTATGAAGTTTTATCACATACGTGATTTGCCTAATTTTCTGAAAACCAGAGAAAAAAATCCGTTATAGTTTGTGATGGAAATGGAAAGTCTGAATCAAATCATAAACAAAATCAATAATATTTTATGTTAGTAAATATTAGGAATATTGACATTTATATTTGGAACTTTCCCATTACACCTGCTAATTCATATTGCTGTCATTGACAGCTTGCAAGTGAAAACAGCCAGATGCACTTTATTCTCCTAGTGAATAAGGCCCCTAATAACTTAATGCAGAACCTGACATGCTATTGGCAATAACTTTGCATTACTCAACCATAAAATATTTTTAAACTCACATTCTATTATCTGGACAGTATGAATGTTGCGTGCGGACCTTTATCTATGCCAAAGATCTGAAAGCATTTGCACTGAATATCATAAATACAAAAAAATAAATCAACGTTCTGCTGAATAAACTTTAGTTGATGACCCCATTGGCTGTAGGAAAGGTTCAGGTTTCCAAGCTTTATTTGATAGGGGCTTATAGTAATAGACCTCTTCTAATGTTCACAATATGTATTGGCATAAACAGAGATAAGCTGGTGATAAGTTACGTCCACAGTTCCATGGTGACAAAGTGGTTTTAATAGGCTAAAACCTATTAGAAGGGATGAGAGCTAGAGACCCCTATAGATTCTTATATTTTTGAGCTTTAAATATTCATCTCACTTGCAATGGTTTAGGTAGTTAATGGATAATTGATATTTTCATGGAATTGGACAAGCCAGTCAGTGTAGAGCATGAGCCTAGGCCCGAGTTTGAGCCTGTACAACAGAAGGAAAGTTCTTGCTGACACCAAGCAGGAGTTTGAGCCAGCTTGGCTCCATCTCATGCTTTTCTCTATACAAGCCGGTAATAAGAAAGGCGTGAGCTCGAGTCAACACATCTATAAATCAACACAGCTATATTTGGAAGGATTGCTCCCAATGCTCTAGAGACTTGCATATTTAGTGTGGGTTTTATATGACCCTGGTACTATGGTAACAGAGAACCATCTTATTTAGCAACATCAAGTCTCTCTAAATTTGGAGATATATAAGTACATGGGGTTCATAGCATAACTGAAATGTTTAATACTTACCGGTACATCACTGCAAATCTAGCAGTTATAGTTAGCGCCCTCAACCCCTTGAGATGAAATTACGGTAGATTACAGGAATCTCACATGTAAAATAAAACATATTTTTAAATAAAATGATGGTTAGTTCTTACTTGGCATTCATTCAATTGCTACTGTCAGTTCCTGTAGTAAAAATCTAAAGACCAAATTTTGCTGCCATGATGATCAATAATATTTTTAAATTTGCAACAGCTTTTTCCATTAAAACATGTATTGAGATATCTTCTTTCAAAGCTAGATGACCCCATCTCTTTAGGTTTACCGGTTTATGTCTATTTGTATTCTTAAGTGTTACTCCATGTTTTATCCTTTAATCCAGAAACTACGTGGTTTTTGATGTATCACCCTAACTTTGCTATAAACCAAGCCGAGTGCAATCATTCTTACATAAAAATCACAATGCCATGAAAATTATTCTGAAAAGTTGATTTGTATTGGCTTATTTACTATAGTGTACTGTACTCCTAAATGTAGAATTAGGGAATTGGCCATATCTACTTTTTTGGCCAGCTCAATTAGTCACTCTTACCGTGTTTTACAGGCTTGCGCATTACATACAGTGGATATAAAGTCATCTTGTGATGTTAAAAAAGGAGATAAAGATAATGTCAGAACTTTTTCTACCTTCAATGTGGCCTATAACGTGAACAATTCAATAGTTGTTTGCAAAACAAATTGAAATCTTTGAGGGGGAACCTCACGATAACGTGGTTGCATAAAAGATGCACCTTTTGATTTTATTACAGCAATCAGTCTTTTTGGGGTGGGAGTCTATTAGCATGAGACGTCTTGACGTGGCAATATTTGCCCACTCTTCTTTGCAAAAGTGCTCCAAATCTGTCAGATTGCGAGGACATCTCCTGTGCACAGCCCTCTTTAGATCACCCCACAGATGTTCAAAACGTTAATCTTCTTCTGGTGAAGCCATGCTTTTGTGGATTTGGATGTGTGCTTTGGGTTGTTGTCGTGCTGAAAGGTGAACTTCCTATTCAGGTTCCTAACAGACGCCTGAAGGTTTTGCGCCAAAATGTACAAAATTACAATAAATTAAGCTCTGGACGGAACAGCAATTTCATTGTAATTTTGTAGATATATGGGGATCAGTGCTCTTTTAGCTTGTTATTAATAGAGGTTGTACATTAGACTTTATCCAGTATACCTGGTATCTCTGTTTTTTGGTTCCTTTAAATAAACCAGTGTTAAGCCCCGACCCTTAGTATAACTAGTTTTCTTAGTCTAGCACAAGCGGGCGATAATTGCAAGACCAGCAAGCGACTATTGACAAAGCACTGGCAATTAGGTAAGTGACCGGTCAGCAGGCTACTTATGGTAAAATGTTATCAACCACGCAAGAATCTGAAAGTGCCTGTGTCTAATGACATACATGGTTGGTAATGAAGCCCTTTTTTCCAGCTATGCATCTCATAAATTATGGGCTCTCTATATGTTAAAATGTAAATAAAGGGAGCACATTACCTATAAAGAGCTCTAGTAGTTGGATCAAAACATAAGTAACCTGAAAAGTAGCAGTAATAATATTTTTAGGTGAGCTGTCCCCTTCACAAGTAAATGACTTTATGGAAACTATGTATAGCTTGATTGTCAGGCAGTGTAACTGCATTGGGCAAATATCAGGTGGATTGATGACCAATGATCAAGCAACTGCCAACTCTTAGTAGTAGTTAGACTCTTAGAGAAGTTAAATGAGACAGAATAACACCATTACCTAAAGAATACACAATAGAGTTCCATATCCATTAACTATGGAATAGTTAATGGATATGGAATGGAATGGGGAATGGAATGGAATGGGGAGGAATTACCTTTCTGATCCTGAGAATAGCAGGTTTAGACATGATAGGATGTATATGCAGTACATTTATTTTTAGTCTGTAATCCCCATTGCATAGCTTTATTCAAATCCACTTTTCTCCTCTTAAGTATGGAATTCTATATGCCCATACTATTTTATGATTCTCATTTATAAGTAATAAATATTATATAGTTTAGAAATAACTTGTTTCACTAAGGGTACGGTTTCACTTATTTGATAAATCTTTTATGTCTGTGCTGGTGTGCGTGTGTGTCCATGCACATAATATAAAACGTATACATTTTCCTTTATTAATAGCAGGTATCCAGAACCCTTCTGTGAAAAATTTTATAGAACCCTAACAAAAACGGTTGATCTAATTTCAGCAAACGACTTCCATACCAAAGAACATGATTTTCCGATATACATTTAAAAAGGAAACCTTTGTGTCATGAATCCTTGAGGCATTGGGCTCATTTCCAAAGTATGTGATTTTTAAAGGGTGGCCATAAATATTGTACAGCGGTGTAATAATATATTGTGTAGTCAGTAGATACTGAACACCGTGAGTGTATAGAGGTGTTACTGCATGGGGAATTATCAAAGCTTAGTACTGATGATCAACATTGAAAATAACACACAATTTTAATTCATAATTTGATAATTGGGAAAAAATGCCTTTTAGCCATGATTTGATTAAAATTATAGGCATCACCGTCATGTTCTAGTGCAATATGGCTGAGAAAACTGGCCAATGGGGTTTAGTTGCAGATACCGTACAGTCTAGAGGTAGTCCACAAGTGGAGGTCCTTTCTCACGATTCCTAAAGTGACAGCATTCACACCTCATTGAATAGGCTGGCTAAGGATGAAATTGATATCTGGGACTAGCTGTTAATTTGTGCAAAAGAAACTTGCCTCACCTTTTGAGTCTAGACTGCCCATGTCAAGGGGATTAGCTTGATATACTGGTTTTGCTATATGAGCAAAACCTTGAGACCCTTCTAAGAGGAAACGCTCCACAGGCAAGGTGTTTATAACATTGTCTGTTTTTTTTTTTAATTAATATATTTCTCCCCATCATGTCAATAGCATTTGGGTAGTTCAGGAGACAAGTCGATAAAGGGCACTATGATAACGAGTGTGGTAGCAATCGTTATCGTCACTTTAATCAAATCTAGAATTGACAGAAATTAATGGTTTTCTTAACTAGCCCAAAGTAAAGAAAGACACGACGTCCCTCTCACAGTGTATAATCATAAAGCAGATGTCTATTTTTTCCAAATCATTTGATCAAAAAACATTTGTGAACTTCCCAAGCAGCCTCCTCAATCAAGTGCATATTAAAGTACCTTGTAGGTACCTACAAAAAAAACAAAACACAACACACATTCAGGAGAAGCTACTGACAAAGCGCCTCTGGTGCAAAACGTGTTAAGCAGACTGTCTTTTCTGTCGGCTGGTATGTTCTTTTTTTATTTTAATTGAAGATTGGAATAAAGGAGTTATTATTAGCTATAAATTGTGTGACTTCTCATTCTCATGGAGTACCAGCGCTTTAATTTTCGTGCTGTTTCATGGTTGGAGTGGATGCTCCACTTGAGCTTGAGCACCCTTGTGGGATAGTCTCACCCGTTATATAACTCAGTTGCATATGGTCTGAGCTGACGATGAACTTGTTTCAGGAGAAGCTCCATCTGCCATCAGTAGCAGGAATATGTTCCCTTTGAAATCTATTGGAGTGTTCCTTTGTACATAAGCAAGAAGCTTAAGAAACCCAAGAAACCCAAAAAACTCTCACCGAACCAGCACTGGAACTGACTATTGGTGAGAATATCACTTTACAAGAGATTATTCCTTCCTATAAACAATTATACAGATTGTCAAACTAAAACACCTAACTATAGTTTGTTTTAACTAATGTAGTTATGCCAAAGGCAGCGGTGGTAACAGTTTAAACCAACTAGTGAGCAGAAACTCACTTAACCCTTGTACGCTTTGCAGTGAAATATTTGGTATTCTGAAGTCCCCACGCATATCCAATTAAGTTGTTGTTTATGTAGCCATTCTGCAAATATTTGAGAAGTTACCAAACCTTTGTATTTAAAAGTGCAACATGCATTGTTAGTGTTACATAAAGCCAAAATAGCTATCTTGTTAATAGCATGAAATTTAAGGCAAAAGGGGATTCAAATGTGTATATCCCATAATCATCTCTTATTGAAAGATATATCCTAATCGCACAACAGCTCATTGATTTGTGGAACCTGCTCTGCCTGTAGTTCAGATGTTCACATAGTTATATGAATGGAACCATTATTTCTGAAGATCTTTCTCCTATTACCTGCCTAGAGGGAGTAATCTGAGTGTCCCAAATCTTAAATAAAACAGCTAGTTAGCAGCTAAGCCGTTCCACAATGCAGGAAAAAAAACCCATAAAGAAATCAACTTCTTAGGGGAACTATAGCAATATACTGTATCATTTTACGTGACAGTATGTATCATATACTGTAGTCAGAGTTGAGGGGAATTACATTGGTATTTGGTGCCTATATGCTACAGTAAAGCTGCGTAGAAATTCTTCAGTGATAACGATCTTTATTTAGAAGAGCTCTCATGGATTATTCTCTGTGTGTGGTTTAAATTGTCTTGAGGCTAAAAGACCCCCATGCTAAATCCTCAAACCATCTCATATGCCTTTTACTTGCTCTTCAGTTCTGAATCCACCTGTGTTACATTTACTTCCAGTTGTATCTTTGTATGCATTTATAAAGCATCTGAAACAGATCATCAGGTAAACCTAAAATTATTAAAGTGAAATATAAGGAGAAATGTATTTACTGGGGAAAAATGCAGACTTCCTAAAACCTAACTTAATAAAGGAGGAGATACAGTAGGTGAGAGATGATTTCACATCATTTCACATTTGGACTTCACGGTATGGTTCACGGTATCCATAATAAACAGCATAAAATATAGGTTAAGCAGCAGTTATAAAATGATGTACCATTAAAGTATGATGTCAAGAGGCTAAAATAGTCCACTGCAAAATTGTTCATAATTGTAAGTTGAGTAAAAGTCACCAAACCTTTCCTCAAGATGACCAGGAATTCAAGAGGAAATGATTCATTGCTACATGTTAAACTAAAGTATAACCAAACCTTCATCTTTTTATCAAAATGTCAGAACAAAGCATGCTAACAGAGCTACAAAACATATAAGGGTGTTCAATGGGGTTAATGTTAGGACTCAACAGAGTCAACTCGCGTTCCTCCACACCAGAGTCATCAAACCATGTCTTTTGGACCTTGCCGCCAAACTGGTGCTTCATGCTGAGCACTTATGGGGGACCAGGGCATATCTGGCAGGGCAGACATTTCACAAACTGACTTGTGACAACGGTAGCATGCACGTTTAAAGTCATTGTTGACCCATTCTACTGCCAATGTTTGTCAACAGAGATGAAATTTCTACAAACAAAATAGATGAAAAGCCAGCTCTGACCATGAAATTGTTAAATTGTAGCCAGATAACAGATAATAGTCTCTCTCAGGATGCTCAAGCTTGAAATGTGGCGCACCCCACTCCAACAGCAAGACAAAATGTGACAAAGTGCTGGGACTCCTACAAAGAAGAGACAAACAAGTAATATATCATTCAAAATTGAAAAAGATCATTTATTTGGGTCCATAGTCCCAAAGTAAAACAAATCACAAAACAATAAACATACCAGCCAGTCAAACCTCTTAATACCAAAACAGAAGGAGTCTGCTTAACGTGTTTCACACCAAAAGGTGCTTCGTCAAATGCTCATGGCATGTGTGTGGCTAAACCATCTAAACGCATTAGGAAAGGTGCCCACAATTATTTGGTCATATAGTATAAATGACCAACATATATATATATATATATAATATATATATATACATATAGAATATATGATATATATATATATATATTACTAGCTGTGGTAAGATAATTGCAAAAGGGTTTTCTAACGATCAATTAGCCTTTTAACCTTAAACTTGCTACATCACATCACCATGTACAATGGATTTAGAATTGCACATCCCAAACATCAGAAACCGGTAAAAGGATTTCAAAAATTATCAGACAAAATTTTTACTGCTTATATTTTCTTTTACCTGGTATTTGTTACCATCTCTCGCAATTCCCATTATGTTACCTTGTTGTTTGACAACCATTGTCTGTGCTAATTCTCAAATTAATAGGCAAGACAGAACATGTTTTCAGAACACATTATTGAAAACAATTTGTTGGCAATATGTTTTACAAAATATTTCAACAAAATGTATAGGAATACTGTCTAGGGTCAATAAAGGTTATGAACACTTATGACATGATATGCCTGTAAGGGTGCACAGCCAATGGTAAAACACCTGTCCTGACACCATCAAAGAAAATAATTTAAAGTGACGGACACAACTTGAAGCATGTATGTTTATTGTACACCTGTACTACACCTGAGACTATCCAGATGCAGTCTGAGTGTTTTGGTGAAGCAAATATATAGTAGGCCCATAGCATACTCATTAAATATAGTTGACTAAAGCAGGACAAGTATGAAGTACGTATAATAACGTGTGAGATGAGTGATTGTATTATTTAATACATTTGTTTTAAATGATAAGTTACAAGCAAGGGAGCAGGGCAGCAATACAGCTTTTGACATTATTATCAATTTAATATAATTTCATATTATTAACCCATGCTTACAAAGGCTTCCAGCCTGCTTATACCAAACAGACTATTAACCTAATGGGAAATAATAAATATGCAAACATCTGATTTTATTGGTTATTTGTAAGTATTTGAGTGTGGGTACCATCAAAGGATAGGATTTATCAAAGCGATAGAAGTTTAATGTAGTTTATAACATTTATTTCATGTGTTATAGAAGTCGAAATGATAAATAGGTATTTTTTAATTTAAAAAAAAACATCTTCTTTTGTCAATTAGCAATTGTTTTAAGAATATAAAATTTAATTATTAGTTTATTTGATATGGAATCCTTATGATCATATTTAGCACTTATTTACTGTAATTGTTTATTGGAAAAAAGCTAGGTTTAAATGTTTCCAGTGATTGAGTTCTTCATTCACAGATATGGTAAGAGGGAACAAGATTTTAAGGCTTAATCATATCTCTGGCTGCTTTCAAGAACATTCTTCTCATTTTGTCTGTAAGTCACCCTATTTTGACAATATTATTGCAAATTTTCTTGTAGGATACTCTCGATCCTGGGTATTCTTTGCACGTTCTGAAATGGGCTTGACTAAGAGCAAGAACACTTTATAACACTTAATAACTTGCTGCCAATTCACACTCAAATTTTACTTACACACACCTGTGCCATTACAGAAAAGAATTTCCTTCAGCATATGAGACTTTTCCAGGTAGGGAGGGGGTATATATATATATATATATATATTTGTAAGTATGTGAGCATGGATATTTATACGTGTGTTGGAGTGTGGATGCCTAAGTGTGTGTGGGCATGGATGTGTATGTATAAGTGTTTGTCTGTGAGCATGTATGTGGTGTGAGATGGAGTGTGTGTTAGAATGAGTGTGTACATGTGTGTTAGTGAGTATGAGAAGTGTGGGTGTTAGCATGTGAAAAATTGTATAGAGTGTTTGCATATGTGTGTCAGAGTGTAAGTTGGATGGGGGGCTTGCAAGGGGCTATTATGGCACAGATAAGCTGTTTGGGGGCAAAGATGGCACAAATAAGCTGTTTGAAGCACTGACAAGCTGGAGAAAAGATGGCATAGGCAGGCTGTTTGGGGGCACTCATAAGCTGCTTGGGGCAAAGGTGGCTCTCACAAGGTGTTTGGGGCAAAGGTAGCACTGTTGGACATGTTGATTTGTGCCCTGTGGTTTCTTATTACACCCCTGCTAGGGACTGAGGTGTGATGTCTTTCTAGACAAAGGAAGTAAGCCCTAAAAAGTGCTAAAGTAAAAAAAAAAAGTTTGGCTGATAATAATCATGTCTGAAACATGTGTACACATGATATTTCTGGTTCCAAAAAAATTCAATTTGTGTCCTACTCAAAGCTCACAACAAACATTATTATATGTATGTGTTGCCTCTAGGCTTCATAGAGGGTGCTTCCATGCGTAATAATCTCAAACATGTAAAATAAAAAAAATTAAAACACAGAGAAGATAAAATAAGTCCTTAAGGAAAAGGCACTATTACACATTCTGCAACAAGCTTTCTCCAGGGAAGCAGGAGATCCTCAGACAAAGGGAATACAAATTAAGTTACCACCAAACAGAAAATATGGGTATAAAGGAGTTAAATTAAATGTAAAAATACTTTGGCTCTTGCTGCTGATAGACTCCTAACAATTCCATCATCACATACTTAGGTAGAATTTCTAGGTAGCACACTATTACGGCACTTAAATGTATAGATGTTTGAAGGGTAGGCCTGGGGATAAATGACAAAAAAATAGTCAAAACATCTCTCTATGCCCAGATGTCTGTTTTAGGGCATGAGATCAAAGAAGGAAACCTTGATCCTACTAAGGAAGGCCAGCAGGTTCTCAAGCTTCTAGACCCAGATGAACTATAAGTTGGAACTTTCTGGGTCTTAAAGGACATAGCAACTGGTTCACGAAGTGTAGCATTTGGAGTGAGTTACTCTTTGACAAAGAAGCAAATGAGGAGCTCAGTCCAGCCCATGAGCCCATGAGCCCATGATGATGCAATGTAAAAGTTTCATTGTAGGTGAACTTCTTATGACACTGGTTCTGCCACTTTGCTTTAATGTTGAATGTTTATACTACCTACTTAATTCTGTATTAATGTTTCCTAATTTCATCTTACTCCATTGGATAACTGGTGCATGAATTTCCTTTCTTTCAACATGTATTGCTGCTCTGGAGTCTACATTGATATAGATGGATAGCACCAAAAATCTACTTACTGAAAAAAAAATAGTTTCCTTAGACAGTCATTATGTTACCAGATAAAGTAAAACAAATCAACAAAATGCTTCTGCTAAGTTACAATAAAAGCTGTAGGAAAGGTCCTGCCCGATAAAGATAAATTCCTTTTTAGGTTGTGAAAAATATAGAGAAAATAATACTGTAGCATAACTTAGTGATTACATCCTGGAGCCATCAAGCCATCGATAATACAATCCAGTACAAAAGATTATGATTATGCATAAACTAAGGAGTATTGCATTACCTTATAACCTCATATTATATAATACAGATTGTGTTCCCTGAGTGTGAAAGGGGCTGGATTGCCCAGTCATTGCGCTATACAGATTGGAGAAAGGACTAGGGGTTTGTACCATACTTAGACCACTACTTCTACATGCTCCAGATGACCTTGTATATATACAATAATAAAACATAATGGTTGGCTATTGTATGTTCTAAGAGAGCAAAATGACAGCCAAGAATAGTAGAAAAGAACTACAATGTATATCTTAAACATCACCAAAAGATTTTCTGATTACTTTTGTTTTATTGTGTCATTTTGTAAGTCCTTGAATGGAGGAGGACGACACAAATTACAGTACCTACATTCAATAACAAGAGGAACCATTCTTATTTTGGTCTTTTAAACATATCTATAAAATTTAAATACATTTTTCAACTATTCATATAACTTTGTCCTAAATGCAAAAGATATCCAATATAGGTCTTCAGGGTTAAGTGTACTTGAAACACTTTTAAGTAAAAGGCTGTCATTCACACCGTATGGACAGATGGAGATTTTGGTCTTGAGGCATCTTTTGAAATATACGTTTGCTCTGTGATAATCTTTTTGACCTTTAATAGTATACTTTCTGGAGATCTTCAGTGGCACTAATTTTCAAAATAGATATGTAGGTTTGGATGAAGCGAATTTAAGAGAAAATATAGCCTACAACAATATGTTCACTAATTGATCTTTTTAAAGTAAGTATAAGCCTGAGGAGTTGTAATTGATACTGAAAAAGTAGAAAACAATATTGAGACAAAACTTCAAAAAGAATAAAAAACTGGAACATATGGTCAATTACTAAGTAACATTTGCTTTACATGTATAGAGGAACTCAATGCTAAGGTATTTTATATTTACTTTTCATTACCAATATACCTATTTTATCATAGCACTAGAAAGGGTGCAGAGGCGGGCTACAAAATTAATAAAAGGAATGGAGCACTATAGTTATGAAGAAAGGTTAACTAATTTAAATTAATATATCGCATTAAAAGTATAGCTAGATAAAATTCAACTTACTAGTTATATATAATTGATCCATTTAGCATTTCTTAACTTAATATATGTTAAGTATGGCTATTTATACAGTAAATTCATTGTAATGGCCGACTGCATGTATTTTTTCTGGTTGTCGCCTATGGTACATGCATTAAATATATATTCTACATAAAAAAACCTAAAAAAAAATATTAGTAGCAGTGTTTTATACTAAAATATTAAATTTCATACGCATATAAACTAACTACAAGCTGATTTTTTACTTCCCCAACTAAATCAAACACAGAAGAGAGATAGAAAGGAAAAATGTGATACAAAATTTTAAAAAAATATTAACTATTTTGATTCCATTTTTATTCTTGGGATATCAAAAATGGAATCATATGAGGTGTCTTAATGCCAGTGTTCACAGTAATCAAGTAAACTAGGTTGATTCTGGATTTGCATTGAGTTAGAGTAAATAAGTGACTCATTGGGCTATATGGCTTTACTATTTCTTCTTATCTGTCTTGTGTCTTGTGATTATTCCAGCCCCCCTGATTAAATTAAACCTGCTTAAATTAGCACAAGCCCCATCTCCTCTTGCTTCTTTAAGCCTCAAAAGGGGGGGAGTCCATGACATTAGTCCATGTTTGTTACCACATAAAGATAGACAATTGTAAAAGATAGTTGGCTGAAAAATAATGTTTTATTTTTATAATGTTTATTAGGTTTATACATTATGTACAGATAAATAGATAACACAAGAACACTATAATTAGTAGTTAAATAATAATAATGCTGTAGAGCTTCCATAGCTAATAGGATGGGTTGCATCAAAATATTTATATACAACTTTCATCTAAAAGATCTGAAACTACAAAATTGCTTCTTTTTTTTCCTCAATTACATCAATGTTGCTTCCTCAACAAATTACCTCCCAAAAAACTAATTGTTTCCTTTAAAGGAAGGAAGTTGCATATTTTCCTTTTGACGTCACTTAATAGAGTAATTCTTTCAACGAGTTACAAATTAAAGAAGATAACACAACAAAGGCAGATAATACCACAAAGGGAAAATACACAAAAATTGTATACATTTTAACTATATATTAATAGCACAATTTTGAAAGTCTTTCTTTTGGTCCACACATTTCCCATAAATAAGTACTTGAAATACTGGTGAATATCATATGTTAAAGATTACAGACGACTTGCCACTGGTGACCCGGATGACTAATTCTTATCAGCTTCCACCCGGGGCAAAGAGGCAGTGAATTAAAAAAAGAAGGAAAGAATAACATAATGGAAATAATCAGAAAAACAGTTAAGCCGTTTATTGTTATAAACTTATTGTAAAATGATTCTAATTAGAAGTCCTGGTGCCATTATCCTATAATAAATGTGGTTATATTAACTGGTGGTAAAGTGTTGGTAGGAGGTTTCTGGCTGTTTACTGGAACCCCGATTGGGGGCGAGGCTCCACGAGATGTCCTCCCATAGGTGAAGTTCATGGTTTGGCCCAGGTTGATCCTGGCAAGCTTATGGGTGCTCGGTTTGCTATTTAAATGGTTTTGGGTCATTGTCATGTTAACTCTCCTTTTATGTTCACAGGTTGCATGACAATGACTTGTTTAATGAATCAGTTGTGACATTTTCTTCCCACAATAGTGTTTGTGTTTTTATTTGAGGGGTTCATTGGGCATGGCATACCCTGAGAGTCGAGGCCACTCCTGTCATATGCTTTACTATGGTTTTAGCATTAATTTGCCAACTACTGACACAAGACTTACTGATCTGTAGTTGGCTGAGTGTTTCCTGCTATGTTTTTTTGTGAACTGGTACAACAGTTGCCAACTTCAAGTGTTTTGGAACTACTCTAGTGACTATAGGTCACTAACTACCAATAGTGGCTGGTTAAGCAACTCTGGTTTTGCCAGGACACTTTGAAGCTCTTTTTATAACGTTTGGTGTCTCCCATTGAGTTAATGGATTTGTCTGTTTTTACTATGGAGAGTTCAAGTAAAACTTCTTCCTTTGTAAACCTACCTGTTTTACATGTCACCCTATTTCTCTTTGCTAACAAGGGTCCCACACCTTCATCTTGTTGTGTAAAAACAGAACAGAAGTATTTATTTAGGCAGTCGGCTAGAACTTTAACCTCATTCATATAATTCCCTTCATTTGTTATTATCTTAATTATTCCTGTTTTTTTTACTTTTATACCTAAAGATTTTTTTCACCCTCTTTTTAACCTGGTGATTTTTTCCTCCGTGTTGATTTTGGCACATTAGTGCTTTGCCTCCCTAAGCTTAGCTTTATATTTGGTTTATAGTTCCTAAAAGCTGTCTTCTTCTCCATCAGTAGATCTGCCACATCTTCAGAGTACCACAGAGTGTTTTCCTTTTTCTTTTATTCTTACTAACAAATTTAATTTGGTTTCTCCTGGATTGATCTCAAGATGTCCAGACCATCAAAGACTCATCTACAAATATTTCCCTTTTAGGGGAATCTGCCTTTCTAAAATCAAAAAGCTTAGTTTTATTGCAATGCAATCTATAAAATATGTTTGCATTTAAGATTTTTGCATTAATAGGCATGCATATAAAATACAGGCTTCTCTACCATCTAACAACTCATCATTAAGTGTTTTTAAGTGTGGGTTTTTGTGTTGTATTATTTTTTTTTTTGAGATGTTTCTAGTTATACACATTCTGAGATGTATATTGTGTAAATAGCATAAATTATATTCTGACTCTCCAGTTGCTAACAAAACACATATCTTGATATGTAACATATGTGTAGGATTTCCCCCAAACACATTACAGTCAAAGAAGTATTCACTCATTCTTTGAAAAGTTAAAATACGCACCTAAATATGTTGTTCAAATGTGTTCAGGTCCTTTCAAAAAACTTGCCTTTTAAAACAAACTCACAGATGCTTATGCAATTTCCAAATGGCTCTAAGTTTTATGATTATAAACTGTTTAGCAGATTCCTTTCTTTGCAATCTCACAGGGAGTTTGGCAATAAAACATATATGGTTTATTCCAGTCTTTTGTATGTTCACGTAATTTCATGTCAAGCTGTGTTTCTTTACAGAGGCCATTTGGGCAAGGCTTTGGACAACTGTGTTCCTATGGTTAATGACATGTGCATATTGTGAGAGTGAATTGAGGGAGGCCAACTCATGTACTGAGACACTTTTAAAGAGGAGCTAAGATTCCTGGCTTCTACTCACATAAACCAATTCCTGGTAGATTATACAGATTCGAAACCCGATTCATCAACAGTGTTCTACATAGCGGTTGATATGAGTCACTTCCATACTTCACAAAGAAATAGAATAGTGAATATTAAAACAGTGAAAACAGTCAGCTGTTAGGGCCAACAGGGGCCAACAAAAAGAATGTTTAATTTTACACACTAAGGAACATAGTACATCATTTTTATATTGCAGCGTATGACTATATTTAATCTATGTCGTTCCTTTGTATGCCATATCTACTGAGATTAGGGCCACATTGGTTAAAGCAATACCAATATTTAGTCCTTGGGAATGATGGTCAGTTGTCAGAGCCCAAATCTCTATGCTATGCTCTATGCTATGCTCTATGCTATGCTCTATGCTATGCTCTATGCTATGCTCTATGCTATGCTCTATTTTGGTTGAGCTCAGAGTTATTGCTGGATATGACTTTATCAAAGTGTTCTACGGTCCTAAATGCAACAACATGTCGTATAGCATAAAATGTTGTTATGAATCAAATACACTACTCTACAAATTTACATGAAAAATATTGTTAAGGCCCCCCTGCACGTAACCACATTCTGAAAAACAAATGCATCCCTCTTTGGTCATACAAATTGTGGGGAGGTATGTTAAAGGGTCAAGCCATCAACGGTGACCTTGTAAGATTATTATGAGATGAGCCAGGCAACAAGATGCTGGATTTACTCTTCATTTTGAACACAATTGCTGAAGATATGGAAGTATCACTATGGCTACTACCGAGATCTAACTGAACACTGACTTAAGACACTATATCTTTATACACTTTATCAATAACATGCAAACATTTTCTCTCTTGACAACTAAATTGGTAAGACCTCATTCTCCAGGCAAGGATTACAGCACCATTACACATGCATAAGAATAAAAGGATTGCTCGCAGAGAGTATGTTAGTTTTACCATAGTGGTCAAACACACATTAATATTTTAACATACAATTAAGTGGTGTTGTGTTGCCCTAGGGCCCCATCTGCTCTTAAGCCAGTCTTGGGTTAATGTATATTCCAGTTCTATCCTAATATGTTGTAATTGTTTTTGTCCTGTTCTGAAAAGTTTTTTCCTTCTTTTAAAGTAAAATATATGATATCTAATCATGCATCATTGTTGGTTCTGAAGAGAAGAATATTTCTTGACTGTTTATCCGCATTGGGGGCGGATCAGGGCTTTGCTTGATACTCTGGTGGACCAAATTTATGGCACTGAGTGTCTAAGGAGGTATTTCCCATCATGGATATCCATATGCTATAAAGCAAAAGGCATGTCATGGAATGCAGCCCAAATCACTAATGTCAGTGTAAGGTCATTTGAAGTGATGGAAAAACAATCAATAGTAACGAGAGGATTTAAAGAATTAAATGAAAGACAGAGGCTCAAAAAAACAGGAATACGGGAATGCAATGAGATGTGTATGATGGGAGAATTATATAATTGAGAAAAAGCTAAGCAATGAGAATGAAGTTAAATACTGGTGTGAGGTTTTGGAAATTCCCCTTGGAACAATATGTGTAAATTCTCGTGAAAGCATCATGGCTTCCGCAAGCAAACAGGAAAATTATGACTACGTACGAAAACATAATGTGGAGTACCTGGTTTAGCAGCGCACTCATTGCACAAATCACTTCTAATACTTAAGGCAGCATTCCAACTTTGTTCAACTTATTACCGTATTTGCTCGATTATAAGACAAGGGTTTTTTCAGAGCAAATGCTCTGAAAAAGACCCCTCGTCTTATAATCAGGGTCGTCTTATAATCAGACCTCAAACATGCCTGACTATGAGACTAAGATCCAGATCCCCTGCAGTGCTACAGGGGACCTGGATTCTCCTCTCTTATGCCCCAACTTACTGGTTCTAAGTCCTCCAATGTGTTGCCAGGGCAGCATGTAGACGTCTACGCAATTCGCGTAGACAACTTCTGCTGCAGCCAGTTAGCAGCCAGGGTTGTCTGCGTCCATCGCGCAGACCTTCCCCGGCTGTCAGTGAGGAGAGTTCCCTGCGATGGATGCAGACAACCCCTGCTGCGAATCGCGTAGACGTCTGCACGCTGCCCCGACTGCACACCGGAGAATCAGAAGCACCGGTAAGTTTGGGGGGGCGGGGGAGTTTTAAATGGGGGCATAAGGCATTTCTGTAGGCAGAGTGCGCTATGAAATGCATTTTAACCCCCTAAATGCCGCTCTGCTTCCAGAAATGCCTTTTAACCCTCTATATGCCACTCTGCCTCCTGAAATCCCTTATACCTCCCTATATACCACTGTGCCCCATAATATGCCTTTTAACCCCCTAAATGCCAGTGGAATATAGGAGTATAAGGCATTTGGAGGCAGAGTGGCACATAGGGGGTCAAAAGGCATATCATGGGGCACAGTGGCATATAGAGGGTTAAAAGGCATATCATGGGGCACAGTGGCATATAGGGGGTATAAGGCATTTCTGGGGCAGAGTGGCAAGCCTGGTGGCAGATGTGCATAACTGGCAGGGCAGGTTGGAAAATAAAAGGAAATAAAGACAAAATATTTTTCTCAATCATAGCTTTTATTTAAAAAAAAAGTTTACATTTGCTGGTAAAACGTTTTTACCAGCAAAACGTCTTATAATCAGGGTCGAGCAAATACGGTACTTGATTTCTCTAACCTGTTACCTCCAATAAAAAAACTGTAATCACCTACCATTAACTTCAGCCTCCTTGTCCCATCAGGCAGCTGTAAATAGTACAGATATTGCAGGTTGAGAATCTTGCACCAAACTTGTGGATGAATATGTACGAAAAAGGGCAAGACAAGCTCCGATGAGAAAAATATTACTTAAATAGCTTGCCCTATAGCATGTCTACATTTGTGAACCCTCTTTTAGTGTGACTAGTCATTATAAAGCAAAAATCTCCATTGGCATACTACATTAACCCTGACCACAAGGGTAGTCTAGTGTCCAAAAGGCAACAACCCCAGATACTCTTCACGGTTCTCATTAGTTGGGTGTTACATAAACCAAGGTCCATATCGAGACTTACCCTTTACTCTTAGGAATGGGCCAAGACTGGTCATCTGGCAAACCAGGCAAATTCAGGCGAGCTAGTAGCCATTGGTGGCACACAGTTTAATGTAGCTCATGAGAAAGATACATTTTACCTCAATAGGTAAAAAAATGGAAATTGAAACTATAGTAAATGAACTTCTGAATTAAAGAGTTACAGTTACAGAGCCTGATTTCTAGTATGTTAACATACATTTGAAAAGTTTGAGAAATAGTTTTAAAATGTAGAGTTTATAATAGAGCAAGTTTCTATAACCATGTTAAAACAGTAAACACATATCAACATATGAGGGTGTAGACACTCACGCACATATATATGTGTGTGTATAAATAGATGGATAGATAGACAGATAGATAGATAGATAGATAGATAGATAGATAGATAGATAGATATAGACATTTGCCGACTCTTTACAGAAGTCTTGCCTTTATTACATAGCAGTTTTACTACATAGCAGCCAAAACACTTTCTTATACCTTTACACATTTGGGAAATATTACATCAAGGTCGATCAACATTTGCCCTGATCCCTCTTTGAACAGACTATTTATTTTAATTCCCTATAACTTGCTAAAAGAACATCTTGCCTAACATACTTAGAAGAACACATAAAATAATATGACACAGGAGAAAGCTTGGCGATGGTCATCATACCATGGACTTAATATTTGGAATTACTATACCCCTTGCGTATTTGCTCGGGGAAATGTTGAAATGTCAAATATATTTGCTTGGACGGTGCAATCGCATTACATCTAAAATTGCCTAAAATAGGTTTTGTCCTTCCAGCAAGATTTATTTATATGCTGTAAAAGATAAGTTACATTTTGTACATCTGCAATAATGGTTGACCTTCACTTTTAAGACAAAGGTTATGTACTGCAGAGCTTTCTAAAAATCAATGTGATCACTAAAAGTGTGTAATTTTATGAATTCTGGATGTGAAGGGATTGTTTTGAGACACAACTATTCTATATTACAAAAACATAATAAGGTAACCATTCCACTGACTAACCAAAAGTAGTATTCGTCAGCACTGTATTCTAGTACGCCTATGCTTTATGCAACATGTCTGAGTGGCAGCAGTCCTTTTGCTGCAAAACCGAGGGGTAGATTGCCCTCAATGCCGTTGCTCAATGGACCGATAACAAGAGAGATCTCTGGTCTCCCCAATCAAATATTTATACAGAATAGATTATAACACACTGTGGGGATATAGAGATGCTGCCTTGGGTCAGGCCTAGGGCATTGCCCAAAGTAAATACTCCACTGACATTCTTCAACCTTTCTACTCAGTTAGAAAGCCTCTTCCATGGAGGTTATCCCCATGACGACAATTGACGTGCCAGGCACTTCACGGAAATGCATCCATTAATGACTATTGACGTGCCTGGCACGTCATTGGGTTAAGCAAGCATAGAAAGCAATTAATGATTACTGCACTTTGTATAAAACAATACAATCACTTCTTACTCACATCTAGAGATGAGATACAAAGATGTTAAATGTATAATGTCTGAAGAGGTATAACTACTAAGTATACATACTAGAAAGCAAACGCATATGTTTTAAGAAAACTTTAGCTACAGACGAAGAGGTACTGTGCTAACCACCATCTTTGGAAAACATGTATTGTAAAAAAAAAGAGAGCTTTTGCAGCAGTTTATTAATTATGGCAGAATTACTAAATCAAAGGTGAATGATGAATAGTAGTGCAAAAGCATTGATGTGGCTTTAATTTACTTTCATGATCTAAACACAGACATCACCAGATCACAAAGACATTTATAACATACCTACTTACTTACAATATCTCATATAGTTTTACATTGTCTGCTACACTGTATGATATAATTTATAACTCTGAAATGTAATATTGTCTTTAATATCTTAAGTATCTCATATGGTAGCAATTCAGCCAAAGATACAATGTACTCCTGTTCACCACATATCTTACATAAATATATCAACAGTGACATTTTTGTTTTAGATTATTGCCAGATGGATTACGATACCGTGTATTACATACTATGTATATCAAAGACTAAACATATCCATGTACACCTACTTTGTATCTTAAATTGTGATCTTTGATAACCTTGATTATGTAGGTATACAAAAAAAACCTATAATCTTGTATGCTATAGTGCACAATAATTAAACTATGTTATCTTGGTACAGTAAATGGAAATAATACATATTGTATATTATGTTTATTAGATATATTAGATAAATTGTGAGACGCATAGCAAATAATTTGCAAATAAACTGTAAAATAAAAGCAAAGCCAGACAGAAGCCCATTCATTTTTCAATTTATTAAGGTACACATCAATTTCTGACTTGTAGAGTATAGTTTGAGATCCATTGTTAATCCTTACAGCATCTACAATGAAAAACCTCCTAGTTATTATTGTTTTATGGGAGAGGTTTTGAAGTATTTGGTGACCATGTGCCCAATAAATAATTAGTGTCTAATATAATAAAAAAAATACACTGAACAAATTTCACAATTTCCCTACATAATACTTTTTACAACTATTAACATATATTATTATTATCTTTTATTTATATAGCGCCAACAATTTACGCAGCGCTTAATACAATACATATATTCAAGGGGTATGACAAGACGAGAATTGGCAAGACAAACCGATACATGAGGTGGAGAGATACTATAATATAAAAACTACTGTAATATAAAAAAATACTGTAACATATATATATATAGTATATATATAATATATATATATATTTTCAGACTCATCACCACACATCGTACAGCTGGACTAGGGATGCAGTCAGATGGATGGACATGCAACTGGGGCCGCACATTGCAACACCCGAGTAGCGGTACGTTGTATGGAACGTTTCTCAGCAAAGATTAGATTAGACCAGTGGTGTCCAAGTTTTTTCTGCAGTGGGCCACTTCATCAGAAATGTGTGTATATATATATATATATTTATATATATATATATTATTTGTCAATATTGATTTAAATTTTATCTATCACCTGATCATAGCTATCTTGTTTAATCCACTTTTTTGTGCTAGGGTATTTTTAGGAAATTAGGGAGATACCAGCAATCATATGCTCTTTAATACATATGGTAGCTGAGTTGATGATGTGATAAAGCATATTCTGTGTGCATAAAGTTGGTTCACATCATAACTTCTAGTTTTTTTCTATGTGCAAACATACTGCAGTTACCTTTCCGTGAACTGATATCCTGGTAGGCCATGAAAAGCACATCAAATAAACATGTATTCTAAATGATGTTAGATTCTAGGAATTCAAGGAAGTCCACATGACCATGACACCTATGTGAGCTGGTTTGACATTCCATTGCAAAACCATGGGCATTGTGATTGAGTTTCCAAGCCCCCTTTATGGCTATACCATCTTACACTCTTCTGGGCAGACTTTTCACAGAATTTTGGAGTGTCTCTGTGGGAGTTTATGCCAAATCAGCCAAAAGTCCTCGATCACAATCTGCGTGTTTAATTGATCACAAAGGTATTCAATGGGGTTGAGGTCAGGCCTCTGTGCAAGCCACTTGAGTTTCTCCACACCAAACTAGTCAAACCATGTCCTTATGGACTTTGGCTCCTGCACAGGAGTATATGCTGGAAAAGCAAAGGGCCTTCCTCAAACCAGTGCCAGTTGGAGGCATACAATTGACTAAAATACTGTTGAATGCTGTAGCACATTCACTGGAACTAAGGAGCTTAGCCCAAATGCTGAAAAACAGCCCCAGGCAATATCTCTCCTCCACTGCTTTGTGGTGATATCTGAGGCACAAAACATGTTACCCGGTTGACATCTTGTTCTTATCCCCTCATTGTCAATACATTTTATTATGGAATAAAGCTCATTTTTAGCTGATGAAAGTCTTATGGTAGCCATGAATAAGGTATGTGGATGGCTTTTACCTTATCTGGATTTTTTCTTGGTTTCCTTTCTTAAAGTGGCTGCTTTAGATAACAAGGAAAGGTGAGTGCTGCTACATATTGTTTGCTCCTATACTGTCACATATTGTATCCAACTTGGAAATTCTGTAAGATTAAATTTTCTCATTCAAACATTCTATACTCAAAAATAACAGGGAAATAAAAAAAAAACAAGCCTAAAATCACTTGGTGTCTGTTGTCACTTTAGATATCAATTTAGTCTTCAAACTAGAGATCTGAGATGGGAACTAATGAAAGAAATCAAAAGAGAATAGTTCATTCTGACACCTTAATATTTCATTTTTTTTTCTTGTTTTGTGAGGATAGTTTTGGATCAGAGAGCTATTAAATATTAAGTGTCAGAAAGTGACATGATCTATGAAAATCTAGCAGAAAGATGCTGAGTAAACAAAACCAGATGGAATCTGGCGCCTCAAATTAATGTCATGCGGAATTGTTTTGAACACATAAGATACATTTTCGTTGTGCAAAAGTTTGATTTTGAAGTAAATGTATTTCTGTGTTTTTGGAGAAAACAAAATTAAGTTGGTTAGGGGTATGCAGTGACTGGGTTTGGAACCTAAATCATTGCTCGATTTTGACGTTTTCAGAGTAGAATACCAGGTGGAAAAACAGCTGTATTAATGGGTATTTAAAAGCCATAAGTAAGCACATGGGAATTTTTGAATGTGTTAAATATCATATACGGGGGTTTGACAACAATTTGTTTCGTTTAACCGATCAGTCTTGTAAAATCCTTTGATCCCTTTGTCAGTGTCCACGGGGAAATATAAGCATTTTTCATTTCGACTAATACGTTTTATTCCTAAATGTATTAATTCTTCTGGAAGAAAAATAATTCAAAAGGATTTGTTTTCAGGAAGCAATAGAGACACCACAATAAAAATCTGATCTAGCTTTCTGAAAGCATGGGTCAAGTGTCTGCTGATTTATCATATTATGTAAACATGAGATGTTAAAGGAAGTATCAGCGTTGTAACGTTTGCATAAAATGCAAGGAGGAAGGGAGAACATAGGACAATACGGAAAATATATTCAGTAATAACACAATTTAATGAAATCCCATTTTGTACTATTACTCGATGTAAGATATACAGTATGTGGAGAGTGATACCTATGGAAATACATGACCTCTGCACTGATGAT
The DNA here is from genome assembly GCA_009364415.1 of Spea multiplicata. Lineage (NCBI taxonomy): Eukaryota > Metazoa > Chordata > Amphibia > Anura > Pelobatidae > Spea > Spea multiplicata. The sequence continues at coordinate 42,614 of VKOC01016187.1, forward strand.
GGGTGAAATAAAAGACAATTAACACACTGCCACCGCAGTCGGATTTAATGCACCAGTTTAATAAACATTGCAACATGTTTACTGTTGGTGGAAAAACAATCAATTCATTATAATATTGTTTACTTAAAATACATACATAAATAACCCTTTTAAAATTTGTCATCCACATTTAACTTCTTAACATAAGATGGTGACCCCTGTCATCACCACTTGGCAGCATTCTGTAAAACGCCACTGGCTGCACCCCATCAGGGCCGGCCCAAGACCTAGTGTTACTTGGGTTCAAGGATAAAATGCTGCTTCTCCCACACCAAAACAACATCCACCCAAATGACCACCTAATCAATTATGTTATAACATGATTAATAAAACTAGAATGAACCTTATCATGTAGTCACATGCACACCTTTTACATACACACACAGTCACACACACTAGCATATGCATACACAATACACTATTATAATCAGACACAGAGACACTCACACTATCACAACCAGACATGTTTGTACACACTGACACCCACACTACCAAACACACACAGTAACATAAGTGTACATACGCTAACACAGACACACTAACATACACAGACACACTTACATGCAAAGATACACACATCAAACACAACTTACTTACCATGGAGAAGACTCATCTTGTCCTTAATACAGCAGTGTGAGCTGCTGCATTCCTACCGCAAGATCACACAACATGACATTACATGACCCCACCCGAAGAAACATGCCTTGGGATGGCAAATTGCCATCCCCGTCAAAGTACCATCTGGGTCCCATGGATCACCGGGACCCACGAAAGAGTTGGCTTCACACCATACCATTCTTATTAGCTCATACTAAAGAAAATCCCCCATAGTACTTAGTGTAATTCGTATCTTTCATTCAAGGTTGTCCCCATCTCAGGCTGGCTAATCTGATCCCAATTTAACACTCCCACAGACAGGAGTCACACGTCCTATCAAATACAATCTACTATACAATGAACCATACAAAAGAGAGGGGATGTTTGGCTGCTAACAAAATGGAAAAACAATGTCTTTAGCAAAGCTGGGTCCTATATAGGCTACCCATTACCCTGTCTCTTAGGGAATGGCTTACACCATATCGCCCTTTCCAACATTTCACCTCCCCCATGCAAGGTCATTTCCACCTTTTTCTTATGTTCTCCAGGGTTTCCCTGGAAAAAAATAAAGTTTAGGTGATTGGCTGAGTAAAAGTAGAATGCAAGCTTTCAAAAAAAAATTAAGGTTTCTTCTTCAAGGATGTTATAAAATTAAAGCTCAAGTGTATACTTTTATAGAAATAGAAACTGGTGCACTGGATGTATTGCCTTCTTCACAGTTACTAACCATGTAGTTAGGGCAAAATACATATACGTTGTCACAAATTATCTTAAATGTAAATAAAACCACTCTAAATTGTAACAACAATATGATTTTCAGTGGAGATTGATGGATAGTTATTGAATCTCCAATAAATTCTAAATGTCATTCCAAGATAGGAAATTAATTATTGGTTACCTGGATTTTTTTTCTAGCTACTTTTGTACAACACAAATAAGCTGAGCATCATAGCCATAAGAATTTCCATGGTGGGCTACCTGGAGCTTTCCTTTTTCTGAGAGAGTGGCTTTGGGAAAAGTTTGGGATAGCCACAGGGCAGGGTTAGCCACAGACAGCCTTTAGTGGATGGAAACTGGGCAGGAAGTACACAAGATGTGGGCAGATGGGGCATGACCAAACTCTTCTCCCTTGTACAGTGCTTCGCTGAAAGACACCAAGTCAAACCCGGAGAGTTCCTAGGTATGATCATAGATGGTAAAATGAAAAACAATACTTACTTGACAAAGTGGCACAATTACCTAAGTAAACCACTCTCTTGTAAAAGGTTTAAAGAGATAGCCATGTATCATTGCAAGTATTCGAACACGGGGCTTATTGGATAAATACTCATCTCATAAACTCAATCCCACAATAACCCTGACTTGATTGTGAAGGTAACCTAAGAAATATGGTTAAAACAGCATTTTTACAGATGACATGTTAGCCATCCATTTTGAATAGGTTTGAGGTTGTCCTGTTTTAAGTGAACCTCCACTTAAAGTTGGGTTCCCATGTGTTTTTTTTTTAATCTCACAATGATACCCTGATCCTTGTTTTTGTAGTAGAGATATATGTAGTCTTAACCTGGTTTGTTAAATGCTTTAATATTGAGTGTAATATTGTACAAGTGGAGAAAATTTCAAGTGGAAAAAGGCCATCACCTTGGATGTGCTCCCGGCATCCACACTGACTACAAGGAGCGCAGGTGGTAATACGTGACAGATGTGTGCTCAGAAATGGCAGTTCCATTAATCAGGAGTAAGTTAACAGATCTCAATGTGGGCCACAAATTCTAAGGTCAGGTGTGTAATTGTTATTTTTTCCAAATAATTTATTGGTAAATTTCAAAGGAGAATGTATGTGTGCCGCAAAGAAAAAAATGGTCAGAACTTCTTTTATGTCTTTGATTTACCACTATTTTTTTACAGGGGTCAAATGTTTATTGCAACTGAAAGTACAAAACCTAAAACACACTATTACATATTAAAGGAAATGTCCAGACATTCATTTTATATAATAGCTTAATTATAACATAAGGACATACATAATACTTAGGGTTGATATGTTTCATTTATCATACTAATCAAATAGGATATGCTGTCATAACAAAAGTTCAACATATACTAGTGGGACTCAGTGAAGTAATTTCACATCAAGAATAGATGTGACAATTGGCAGTGAGCCTATCTGACAAGACTTAAAATCTCTCCTAGACTTTCGAGGCACTTAGTCGCGAATGGTAAAACTTATTATTATTTTTTTTTTCCTGGTAGGTATATTTATTTTTAAAAGGTTTCAGGAATCCTTTAAAGACGTTATCAGGGATCTCGGTTAGTAAGAAATATGCAGCCAATTTTATGATGTCTGATTCAATCAATGATCGTCCTCATAAAATGGATTTACAGAAAATGAAAAGATAACAGTGGTATTTCTAAAAATATTTGATACTATATATATATTAAAAGTATTTGAAAAATGTACCCACTACGAGTATATATGGTAAGCTGTTTCTGTATTGGTTCAAGTGGTGTTAGTAGGATGGATAATTGTTAATGTTATTGAGCAAATGTAGAGAAGGGAATCTAAATCCTCTTTTTTTGTGCAAATATTTTCTATTGTATTTTGTAAGAGTATACTTTGTAAATATAATAAAAAATATAATGGAAATTATTCAGTGAGAGACAAAATATATAATACACACAGCCCAGGACTAGACACTCTATTAGAGATAAAGGGGAGCAGCACTGGGTGAGTAGGATTTTTTTTTGTTTCTGGGTCAGTTGTGTTCCTAGGGCTTCTTTCCACCAAGACACATTTTTGGGGAGGGTTTTTCACTAAGTTTAGTTTAGTAACTTTTGTTTTTCACTAAGTCTAGTTTAATAACTTGGTTTCCCAGTTTAGTCAAGTGGAAGTAAGCTCAAGTGAAGTTGAAAGGAGGAGTAGCAGCCAATCACATATATGTTATCCAGCACTGATGTTGCATGTGCAAAAAAAGTTAAGAGATCAGGAAGGGCTAATTGAGAGAGAATTCTCATTTTCAAACTCAATAATGAAATAATGCATGATTCAATTTGCATGCATGCATGCATATGGACTAGACTGTTCTTTAATATTAAATTGAAAAGTGTACAGATCTGAACAAAACACATTTTCTGGAAACTTTGCTTTTGATGGGAACCATGCAATTCCCAAATGGATTGCTTTTCTATACAGTACAATTCTGTTTTCACTAATATATATATATATATATATATATATATATATAATATTTGGGGTGAATTGATTAGAATTATGGATACAATTATTCTTTTACCTGTTATTTCAAAAATACATACTGTACTGCAGTGTAAAATAGCTGGCATTGCATCTGTTAATCATCAATGTATTCCTCCCAAATTTATAGTGGGTATATAACCTTCAAGTGATCAATATCATCTGGACAGCTTCCATATTTATATGAACAAACTGCTTTATAGTGAAATATTGACAGCGTTCATGTAACCTCTATAATTACTTCAATATTATAACCAGTACCGATTGTGATGCTTTCATTATTTAGACTACCCCATAGATATCCAGTAAATCATAAGGGTAATGCACCTGTGATGTACCAGACACTAAAACTAACAGATGTTAGTGGAGGCTTGCCAATGGTTTGCATATTACAGAAGATCTATAAAGGAAGCAGATTAATCACTATTCTACCAAATTGAGTTATTTGACCCATATACTCTGCCCCTTTTCCTAACTCCTGTCTTTTTATATGTTTAGTGTGGCCTTCTGCCTATTTCATACAATCTTAAGGGACCACTTGGGCTTTGTTTTCATTTAATATTCATATTGAAGTCCATTTTACAGATTACACTTCTGTGCATGTATTCTTAAACTGTCAGTGGGTGGGATATATTAGGCAGCAAGTGAACATTTAGTCCTCAAAGGTGATGTGTTAGAACCAGGAAAAATGGCAAGTGTAAGGATCTGAGCGACTTTGACAAGGGCCAAATTGTGATGGCTGGACAATTGGAAAAGAGCATCTCCAAAACTGCAGCCCTTGTGGGGTGTCCCCGGTCTGCAGTGGTCAGTACCTATCAAAAGTGGTCCAAGTAAGGGAAAGAGGTAAACCGGCAACAGGGTCATGGGCATCCAAGGCTCATTAATGCACGTCGTCAAATCCAACACACGAGCTACTGTAGCTCAAATTGCTGAAAAAAGTTAACACACAGTGCATCACTGTTTGTTGTGTATGGGCCTGCGTAGCCGCAGACCAGTCAGGGTGCCCATGCATACCCCTATCCACTGTGGTAAGCGCCTACAATAGGCACATGAACATAAGAACTGGACCACAGATCAATGGAAGAAAGTGGCCTGATGAATCACGCTTTCTTTTACATCACAGATGGCTGGGTGCGTGTAGGTCACTTACCAGGAGAACACATGGCACCTGGATGCACTAGGCAAGCCAGCGGAGGCAGTGTGATGCTTTGGGCAATGTACTACTGGGAAACCTTGGGTCCTGCCATTCATGTGGTTTTTACTTTGACCCATACCACCTACCTAAGCTTTGTTACAGACCATGTAGACCCTTTCATGGACGCGGTATTCCTTGGTGGCATTGGCCTCTTTCAACAGGAAAACACACCCCGCCACACACACTTCTCCAAGAGTTCCAACAAATAGAGATAAAAAAGTTAGAAGTTTAGTGAATTTAACCAATGTGTTTTGTGTATGATGGAGTTTGTCCTTAACCACTATTTTTATTATTTTTAATAAAGAATACTACTTCCAACTCAAAGGGACAGCTATGGGCACTTGTTGTGTACCCAGCTATGCAAATGTATACCTGACCTGGTGAAAATAAACTTGTGTATTTACCCACCCCCCATGTTGGCTTTACACTACACATCAAATTCTTGGCAAATTATATAGACGAGGTGATATTGATTTGAAATGGCAGCTGTGAACTATTTGAGGAATTCATTTAAAGCTAAATAGTAATGAAATTGGATTCCAACTTATTTCTGTCATTAACTCCAATGAGCTGTTACTTCTAGACTTGACCATCAAAAAAAACTCCTCAGGGGACCATTTATACTTCTCTGCATTGCAAGCAAACCACAACAAACAGGCTATTACATGAAGAGAATTTACATCCTGTCTCCCCCAAAAAAGTATTTAAGACTCTGCAGAAATTGTAATGATGACATGGATTTTAACAATAAGGGCAAATTGTTATAGGACCAATTCAGGGCCAAGTGTTATGCCAACAGATGGCTAAAAAGAGTATATCAACACAATCTCGGAGTGGAAAGAGACACCCTAATAAGTCAGTCCCATAAAAACCTGAGGTCGGTGCGGTCAGATGTATTGGTAACAAAGATTCTACGTGCCAGTAGTTAAAGACATAATTAACAAATTCAACATTAACCCCCCTTTGTGCCAGGAGAAACTATCTATTACACTAAGAAGGGGTCCAAACATAAGAGATAACTTAATCCATTCACTACTCACACCTACCCCACAAAAGTGAAAGTCAGTATAAAACTTTAATTGCATAATTACACTGTTGAACAGACCTCTGAGAAGAAGAATATTAGAACACATTAACTCTATTAACACATTAACTCGTGGACTCTCACAGAGGGAATCCTTTTGAATCTAATTAAATACATTAGGGTCTGATGGGCTAAATGAAGGATTCAATTATACAGCATTTATACAGGAATATATATATATATATAATCATCTGCACATCAACCATTTACAATATTCCTTATTGTCCTAGGGAGCACCATATACCATACTCCATCATTAGTTTATTATCATTTATTATTTCTTAATTTACTATTTACATAACTTAAGTCAGAAATTCATGATTCTTTTTTTAAATAACTGAAAATACTGCTAATACTTGGTATTAATAAATCCACAAATCATTTAATTACTATACATATCATTTTGAGATTTGGCCCCCTGGAATAGAAGTTGCAGACTGAAGTTCATAAGCACCCCAATGGAGAGCTTGTTAGGTTATATCCATGGCCATCTTTGGATGTTTTTTGGCTCTGTGCCGGCCACCCGTGTGGTGACACTACCCCCATCATCCCCCCCAGAGTCATTTTGCCCCCTCTTTTTACTGATATAGATCAAATGAACAACACAAGGAAACAAAGCATTGTGTTTATAGATTAACTTTACGTTTTGTTAAAAAAAAAAGTAGCAACATGTCTAGTAAGCATTCTTACTTTACAGCGCTTCCTAAAATGTTTGCACAGAACTGTATATATATATATATATTGTATGTGCATATATATATATAATATATATTATATATGTATATATATATATATATATTAATATATTACAGTGCATTTATTCCATGTCACGGTCATGCTATGACCGTCCTAGTAAACCGAGTTACCAGGTTACACATTCTGCACATTAACAAATGTTCATTCCAGCCCTGAAGTCATTTTTCATTCATAGTTCTCCTTAATCTCCATGCAACAGTGATGTCCACACCAGTTCTTAAGGCTGTAATCCTTCCAGGATTTTTTTCTTTCGATGAACTGACAGAATGGCTTAAGGGAGCTACTAGCTAAGCAGAAGTCCTGAATTCTAAGCATCCAAGGAAGACACTTCCATAATACTAGGGCTGTTTAATGCACTCTGGAGCCATGAAATTATTCTTCCATGTGGTATGTGGTAGGCATTAGAGAAAAGCAGTCCAGATGGCAGCCAGTGCATGGGAGATATATAGGTTATTATTCTTGACAACCAGTGGAAGGTATGTTTACTGGAACATATGCAATCACCATTGTGGTTGATGTAATGCAAAGGCAGTGATTGAAACTACAGACAAAATTAAAGTGTCTTTCACGCAACATAATTAGAATGGTTTGGTAGATAGCAATTACTAATGTGGGGGGATTGAAATTATATTTCATTTGCATTTGAGTTTGCTTTATATTAAAAGCATAACTATAAAGCCAATCCGGGAGCTAGAGTTCCTAGCAGATACTTACGGTAGTATCATTACAAAATATTCATCTATAACAATAAAGGAAACGTAATATATTGAATGAATATATGAATCCATTCATTTATGTTCCCTGCGGTCCCATTGTTGAACTCTACGTGTACCATGTTTTATAGATCATTGAAACATAAATTGGTTGTGGATATCTTGAAGCTACAGAGTTTCTTCCATTGCAAACCATTTCTCCAGTGCATGCTCTTTGGCTTCCTAGACCTGTTTACAGCCCAGATGGCTGACCTTGGATATACCTGCTATACGCGTGACACAGGGAACATTTGATACACCGCTACGCAATGAAAGTAAAGTGTGACCTATATTAAATAACATTAAAATCACGCACACACTTGTCTACAATTGTAAATAGGGATGTTTTGTCTTATTTATTGGTATCATAGGACGACATTTAAGCTTGAACTATTATCTGTATATATTGCAGGCAAGCTGAAGAACATTAAAAGAAAAGTGTAAAATGTCCAAGTGAAAGTCAGTATAAAACTTTAATTGCATAATTATACTGAAGAGCATGCTTTTCAAGACTCCACTGCAGAGTGGGACACTTTTCATATGACTCAAACAGCCATGGCTTCATGTCCGGAGTCCCAGTATCTTTGGATTGCTCCCTTCTTGTCCCAACATATGCAACATATTCAGCCATTTTCTCGTGAATTTGCATTGTTGCACTGAACTATCTGTGTCTATTCCTTTTCAAAATGAGGTTGAATCCTCGTGTCCTGAAACATCACATGGTATGTAGACCATGAAGGGTGACTCTTAAAGAGACCTGTACCTGCAGCCCAGACCTCTACCTCCATTACTCTGCACATTTTTAGCCTACCCCTGACAGCTCTTAAGGGGCTGGGATAGCTTCTTGTTTTGCCCCTAGTTAAATATGGTCATACCTGTTCTTTCTCCCTTTCCATCAATGGGTTTTAAGTTAGGCCATCTTAAAAACAGTTGTGGCAGTTGCCCTGTACCTGGGCTGACCTTAGGGGCCCATGGTAGATCTCACTTGGACCCCCTCAACAAATGTTATAATCTGAAGGAGGAGGTCTATGCAGCCACCAACTGAAACCTCTCCATTAATAGTTCCTGTATTTACCTTGACCTCTTTTATACCTAGGTGTGATTGATGGAACAAAAGAGGGATAGTCCCAAAAGAGGAGCTTATCACAGGTTCTATATTGTTTCAATACCCTAATACATATTTTTTTAGTCTAGACTTGTGTCAGCAGTTTTATTACTCTGTTTCTTGGCATGATTATTTCTGTACTATAACTTACTATAATAGCGTATTATAAAGCGACTTCAATAACATCTCAAAGAGCTGGTTCCACAAGCTTTATTTGAACGTCTAAAATACTACATTATGATACATGCATCACTAAATTGCTCTAAATATTAACTGACGTAAATCAATCAGTATGTGGATTCTTTGCAACATGAAAAATATAACTATTTGTACTTAAAGATAATTAATGACATTAAATCTGGCTCCATGTAAAGCAGGTATAATTATAGAGAAAAATCCCTTAATGGTTTTTGTCTCTTTGTTTCCAACAGAAAAAGGATTTAGATTGATTTAACTTAATCAAAGTTGTGTTACTTAATGTGGAAATGCTTGATTAACTGAATGTACCGTGCTGAAGCAGACATTAATCTAATTTAATGGCTTCACGTTGGTTATATGTTTTTTTCAAAAATGTTTTAAAACTTACTGACAGAAATATTAAAGTGTAACGTTTAGGGGGTTTTAAAACCATTCTCGAAAAATTAGAATAAGCTGATAGCATTTCCATGACAGGGAACCGTTAAATGTTGTGTACCCAACTTTTCAGCCTGATTTCATTATTTATTATGTGGTTCTTTTGTAAATAAGGTTTTTTATTTTGTTGTTGTGTTTTGAACTTGAGTTGAAATCTGTTTCGTCCATTTCTATTATGTATACCAACCTCAAACTATTTTGTGTATGTACTGAAGCATAGTACTGTCTTTAAAAGTGTACAACAAGATATTTGTTCAAAAGAAGAAATAATTAAGTGTGGAAGACACTCTTAATGGCCTATTCACTAGTTGACAGGCAAGTTTGCTGGTGAGTTATGGTTTCTACATCTTGACTTCTCTATACACGATAAAGGTCCAATACACGTGTGTTTTAATAGCACAAAGAGCTTAGCCAGCCCTGTTTAGTGTACAGTCCAACCAATGAGGTGTCTCCAAAGTCTCCTTACACATTGAACTTCAGGGCATACTCAGTCCTTCTAGCTGAAGAAATATGCCACTGTTGGTATGTCATAATGAATAGTGAAGCAAAGGAGCTTTCCTGCAAATGCACTGAAAACAGACTAAAGCTAATACCACCGAGGCCAAAATATAGAGCCGGCATAGATATATGGACACTAGTAAGATGTGGAGGAATGCACACAGCTCCAGAAATTCCTGATGAATGAATCTCAAAGTTTGAGATTTCAGATTCTTCATGATCATTATGTGGTGCCAAACCTTTGGTCTTAACATTGTCTATTCAGAGGAACAGCAGCAATACATTTTTTAGCTATCTTGGGAATAGGAAAATTAATTACTTATACTTGCATAAGGCTTTTGTAGAATGTTTCTTATAATCATGTGACAGATCTAAGATCCCATAATTAGAACAAATCTAACTGGCAAGTATTATCACTCAAACTCTAGACATGAGTTGGCTTTATTTAGAAGAGTTTCATAAATTACCATTCTTTTTTTTTAAATAAGAAATTGCAGCAGCCTTTTAGAAAAGAGACCTGGAGTTAATTAATGTTGAACTATTAGGCTTCCACTTTTATAGTTTCTTAAATGTAAGTCATGGCTTAAACCAGTGACTTCCTCTTTTAGATTAAAGATAAATGAGCTGACACTCAGATTAAGAAAATAGGAAATGTCAGAAGATACATTAGGCTTGTATTATTAAATGGTGTTAACAAGCAGAATACAGAGTCATATGAGCATAAATTGGCTTTCAACAGATCAAACAGTTTACAAGAGAATATAGACTTAGACAAGCACAGTATGTTTGGTCTTTTTTTTCATTAAATCATATTATATATATAAAGAAAATGCAAACTACAAGCCCTCACATGCATACATGTATAAAATATGAGCAGTTGTTGGTCAAAGGGGCTCACAGTACATTAATTTCACTCCAACCATGGAATCAACACAAGTGATTGACAGGTTAAACAAATTACCACCATGTGGTACAGGAAGCCCCATTTTCCTGTCTACACCCTCAGCCTGTAGATTCTCTGCTGTAGAATTCTACTTAAACTATGATCTTCTAGAAATGTTTAAAGTATATAATAATATTACATATTATCATAGATCAATTTAGAGAGTAGTAGGATCTTCTGGAAACGACAAAAAATGGAATGCCATTTCAGTTCACCTTTTTTGATACCCATACTTGCTTTTCGGATCTCGAGTTAGCACTTAAAAACTACAAGTGGCAGTATATATGTGTGTATGTGTTTTCTTTAAAACTGTTTCATTTTTAGTTACTTTCACAATGTGCTGAAATATTACCACATATTTAACCAAGCCCCTGCCAAATCAGATGATTTAGAAGAAGGCCTGGGTATAACAGTTTTGTATGTATTTGTAAATTCATTAGCAGATATAAAAATAGAGTAAATTAAACGACATTAAAAATAATTATAGTTATATGTATTTTGTAGCACTGAAAAACTAATTGGTAGAAAAGGTTATTTAAAAAAAGAAATAAACCAATACTATTTATCAATCTCAAATAATTTATTAAATTATGAGTAGAAATATGGGACTAAACACATCTTTTTGTATTTTACGATGTATAGAGGTGAATGAACTTTTATCATGTACTTTAATAGGATCCCACAGACTAAGTGGTCTGCTAATTGCTTGTCTTTAGAACAGGAAAGGTTGAGGAAGTTCTGATACAAAAGATTCCCTTTTTAACAGACTGGAATATGCCAAAAAATATGACTGGGTACCTCTTTCTCCAAACATTTCTCTACTGTCTGCGTATTATCTCTTCCAAATTGAAACGCTTTGTCATATTACAAAAACATCGTTTTATCTCTTAGGTGATTGTCAGGTCATGTGAAAAATGTTGCATTGCTTTTACCTTATCATTTACTTAACTATATTGATTTTGGCGATCAGCACTTCCTCTAGAAAATGTATAGTTTTTCCTTTAGCCACATGCTAGGATTTAAAAACAAAATAGTATCGGAAACCTAACATTTTGCTGATTTTGCAAAAAAAATAATAATCAAGAATGGTAATTTAACTCTACCAAGATTTTGGAATTGTAAGATTATGTGGCTCTTCAGTAATGATGATTTGAGTAATACATAAAAACATTATTTTTTTAACAAATATATTGCTTATATAGTCAGCATTTATGGCACAAACACAGGATTCAGACATTTACAAAAGTTTTTTTAATATTTTAATGATTAGTGAATATTAGTACACTGTTTATGCATGCTTTATTACTAGCCGTACTGTTAACTACACAAAAAAATCATAGTTGTATTTGTAATATAATTATCAACTAGCTTTAAAAAGAAATATTTCATTTTGTGGTAAAACTTTTGAGCAATTATTAATCTAATTGTGCATTACACCATTCCTCACTGGAATTTAGAATTTCGGAAGCTTTCAAGTCATTTCTATCTAAACATGATCATGGCTTTTAGAAGTATGGAAAGTATTAAACTGGGCTATTTGAAGTAGGGAAGGTGATCTATTTTGATTATTGGAAACCATTTCATACCCAACAATACAGGATGTTACTGTCGAGAGGAACATTTGCTAAACTTTGTATTTTAGTTAAGTATTGTTTGAATGATTATGTGCTTTAAGATTTAAGATATAGGAAATGTAGCCTAAATTGTAAATATGTTTAATTCCACATAGGGTGAAATTTAAACACATGTATAATAGTAGAGAATGTGCAAGAAAGTTCTGTTAAGAACTTCTAATTGTACTCTTCATGTTTTTTGCAAAAGTTATAAGGCAGTGTTACAGAAAGTTAATTATGGCTTTTGGTGCTTGGGAAGGGTTGAGGGATCCAGGTTATACTTGCGATGAATGCTTAACTACAATTAAAATAGTTTGCTTTTCTTTAACTCCTATTCATTAACACAGAGTTTCTAAGGTGATCTTGTTAATTATGGAAACATGTCTAGAGAATGTGATTTTAGAAGGACAAATTAATACATCGTTTTATTTTTAACAGGGAGACTTGATGCTTTAAAATAGAACACCTCAAAGTAAATGTAAACACCAAAAGGTAGATATAAAAGTGCTTTTGAAATAAAAATGATAACATACAATATGTGTAAATAGTAGGGAGCATTATGTATACTATACAGTCTAGGCTAAATAAATCAATAGATAAAATCTGTTATTTTATTTTTTAACTAAGAATCTTGTACAATTAATTAATTTAAAATACTGTATTTCCCCATGTAGAAGACATTTTTTAGAAAAATTTGGGGTCTAAAAATTAGGGGCATCTTATACAGTGGTGGTAGATTTTTTTAAAAAAAATTTTTTTACTAAAAAGGGGACCGGAGAGAGGACCTGCTGCTTACCTGTTATGCTCAGCAGCATCTGTTGCTTCATCTCGAATGCACATCGCATCACATGACTCCGCTCAGTTCCTGTTCCAGCTTGAGCAAGGCAGAGGGGAAACAGCGGCCCCCACGAAAGTCTGCGAGCGGCAGCAGATCTACAGTTCAGGTAAAGTCGGGGAGTAAATTAATGTGTGTTTGTGTGTGTGGTAGCATGGATCCGTGTGTAGGGGGCACAGGGAGGCTAAAAGTGATGTGCATGTACTGGCTGCCTGAGCATGATAGGAGTGCGATTGCTAACAATTGCTAGCAGCTAACATCAATCACACTCATATTATGCCCAGGCAGCCAGTACAATAACTCTATGTAATATATATATTTTTATTTCGGCCCCCAAAATTAAGGTGCGTCTTATACTTTGGGAAATACGGTAATCGAGTTCCAAAAAAGAAATTGCTCTATAGAAGCAATTATTGAGTGCCTGATTAGCCTCTAATATTTTCTTCAGTCTTTTCAATATTGTTATCACTGGTGTAACAAAAGGGGTAACCCCTGCTGCAACCCCTTCTTCCTGTTTCCCCATGCCGGTTCAAAATTCTTTAGAAACAGCCCTTCCGACCTGCATTGCAGGATCTGGTTGGAAGTGCCCTTTCTAAACTCTTTTGACCCGGCACGGCCCGTATCGGTGTCACGTGGCGTCACATGACCCTGTGGTGAACCCCAGACTGCCGCACAGTGTGTGTGAGCAGCCAGAGGGAAAGCTGCAGGAGCAGTGAGAGGTAAGCAGGGGCAGGAGATTGGATACATGTATATGTATATATATATATATATATATATATATATATATATATATATATATATTATATATATATAGATAGATGTGTACTTGTGTGTGAGAACATGCATGTGTGATTGTGTGTGTGTATGAGCATGAATGTGTAATTGTGTAAGTAGAGTGAGATGGAGTGTGTGTTAGTGAGTATGAGTGTGTGTGGGGGCAATAATGAATATCCCATATTTCATTTGAACCCCTCATCTCCTGCTGTTACCCCTGTTGACCACCCGGTATGAATATCCCATATTTCATTTGAACCCCTCATCTCCTGCTGTTACCCCTGTTTTCCACCCAGGAAGTCTGTATCCTGCTGGTCTCCATACCCTGCTGCTATCAAAGGGTTACATTTAATGCCCTCTAGTCTAGCTTAATTGCAATTACCTTATCTGACCACTTGCGAAGCAGCCCGATAAATTCCCAGGCCTCACTTGGAAACAAGCTTGCTTGGAAATGTAGCTGATGTGGCCTTACCCCACGTGGCTTCATCAGAAGTGGCTATTTCAGAGTTAAACTGGAGGGAAACAGCATACCAGGTACCACTGCAGAAAGCGGCTACAACACATCAACGGAACCAGATCAACAGCAGTCCTCTATTGTCTCACTTCCCCCTCAACCACCGATTGTAAACTCGCAAGAGCAGGGCCCTCTTCTCCTTTTATACCAGTTTGTTATTGTATGTGTTTCTGTATGTGAAATTGTTCTACTGACTGTAACAGCGCTGCGGAATCTGCCGGCGCTTTATAAATAAATGTAATGTAATGGGGCATTTTTTTGCATCAAGGCCCTGTGGTTTTTAGTTACACCCCTGATTGTTATTTAGGGGATACAGAAACATTGAATTTGACTGCATTTAAGAACCATTTGGCCCATTTAGTCTGACTGTTTTTCATGATGCAAAGACTAAAACTTTAACCAGTCCTTGGTTTCGTCATAGATCCATAGATAACCATATGCCTATTCCATGCTTCCTGTTATGAGATGAACAATGATCATTTAACACTGGGCTATGTCAGTATGAGCCATGGTATTCTGTGATTCATCATGGGTTTATATGAGCGTGGTTAGCTTACTTGCTACTGTTGTCGAACAAATCTTAACTTTACAGACACGATCGTTCTTAATGTAAGGAGGTTAATATTCACAACATTCTTGGTGGTCTAAAATAATAGTTTTTATCTGAACTATGTATGTTTCTGATTTTAAAACACGGACAATAATCCACATAAACATGTTGCTGGTAACCACAGATGTAAACAGTATGGGTCAATGCATATGAAGTAAACACTAAGGGGCTTTGTGTCCTATAGTATATTTCCTTTTCTCTGTGTTTTCTGGCTATGATTGTTTTTTTAAGCAAATGAACAATAATTTTATATTATAATCATAAAATGCAACTTTAAATGGCGAGAGCTTATTTATTCTATTGATATTTCACTTGAATGTTTTTTTTTTTACTTTTCTTCCAAAATCTTTGTGCTGTACTATTTCCAGTGTTAGTTGAATGATCAGTTGTAAAAAAAATAGTCAGTCTCTGATTTATTGTTTCAGTTGATGCGAGATCATAAACCCATATGCCCAAAACAGACATATTCCAAACTCAAAATTAAACCAAATGTCCCAGATAATGCGTACCTTAAAAGGAAATCATTATGTAATTTAAAGCACACTGTGGAAAAATGTAGACGGCTTAATGGCAGTCCTGCCTTTTAGAGTGATTAACAAACTTCAGAATTAATTCAAACAAATTTAATGTTTTTGTGCATTATATTCAGTTTTCTACATAGTAATGTTACACTAAACCTAATTTATCTGCTGACCCGGAGGACACATAGGTGTATAAGGCCATTGCTAATTGATTCAGGATAGAGCTTGTTACTTTCTTTCTCCATAGCCAGGGTCTCCCTTGGAGAATAAATCCCAGGCATTAAATGGCTTACACGAGGAAGTAACAAATTGGTATGTTTGTCAGGTTGATTGGGAAAATGTAACATTATATAAACATGTACATAAAGAAAATATGCAGCAGTCAAAATCACTGTATTTCATAAAAACCAGAACACTTATTAATGGGGTGGGAGTTGTGCTACCAGAAAAAGGGTTCAGTTCCAAAAGAAATATTTTTTCTCTCTCTCTCTCTCATGGGATCTGAATCAATGACAAGACTAAGGACCGATTGAAGTTTGAGTCCTTACATCAGGAAAAAGGGGCAGACTAGATGGGCCGAATGGTTCTTATCTAACATCAAGTTCTATGTTTCTATATTTGGAATTTGATCAACCTACCAACAGACAACACATCACTAAGTTTTTTTTAACTGTAATAGGAATATAAAAAGTCAATATAACGCAAAGGTTTTTTTACATGTAAGGAAAGTTTATTACATAAACATTATGTACAAATTCTAACATGGAAATGTCTAACATAAGATTATTTACATTTAGAAATTTCTTTACAAAATTTTCTTTACACAGTTTTTTTTTTTTCTTTAATTTTATAAACTTATCACTGGGAGACACAAATGAAAGGTTTTCTTTGTTACATATATAAATAAATACATGCTTGCCAAGACTTATCAGAAACATGGATTTCCACATCCAATAAGACGCAGGTTTCACCTGCTTACATTTCTGTATTTTATGGAAGAAAACATATTTTGCTTTTGTGATGTGTAACGCTATATAGGAAATTTGACCCAAATCATGCCAACAAATGACCGGAATTCTGACATGCAAAAAAACACATATAACAGCAATAATACTTTACAACTTAAATAAAATGTTACGTTTGCTACATGCAACATTTTATTCACACCGTGGCAATGTCTACAATTCTTCGTTTTGCATACACAGAAATACAGAACACATGTACATATGTAATGTCAACAAAAATGGTACTAGGAAAAAAAAGGGGGGGGAATAATAAATAACAGATACAAAGGGAAAGGTGGAGGTTTCACTAAAGAAACAAAATTTTATTACAAGTTTTCCAAAATTAAAGGATCATATTTTGCAGTTAGATGTTTATAGTTTTCATATATGTCTACTGAAAAAAATAAAGTAATTAAAATCCCAAAAACATGTATTGTTAACAAAGCTACAGCACATAGATGATAACCTTAAATGTTCTTTCAATTAATTAAATATAAATGTTTTATACCAACGTCCTAATATATGTATAATATCACGTGACTAAGAAACAACGGCTTGCTCAGTATGCACTACTTTACAGTATTTTTTGTTATTTTTTTTTTAAAGAAATAGTTGAAATGCATGAATTAAAAAGCGAGAACATGAGTACATATCTCATTTAAAGTGTCCAGCTGTACTGACTTAAGAGAACAATTTTCATAAAGCTAAAAAATATGGTCCATATTTGAGTTAATCATCTGCGTGGTACCATAATATCCCTAGTAATTACGCCATTTAGCGAACATAATTTTCAACTCGAATGCACCTCATCACAGAGGCATTATTGTAACATGTTTTACCATGCATTATGTATGCATACTTCAAAGCTCTTTAGTTCAGAATGTTACAATGCGGAACTTTGTTGAGTTTTTGTTTTCATAGATTGTTTAATCTGGATGTTATTTTCTCGCAAACTTGCAAGAATCCAACCAAAAAAAAAAGGTTCTGTTAATATTTAGGTACACATTTTTAAATGCCATTTGTAGAATGGAGTGTTCACGTGATATATAAATATATATTAAATTTCATAAACCAAAACAAAATTATTAAGCATTATACAATAAATGTGGATTTTTTTCATCCAATTCCTACTCAATTGTGTGAAACAAGGTTTATTAAAAAATGACTTAAAATTGTTAATTATTTCAAACTATGCTGAATTTCACTCATCAGACTGAAAATATAGTAAAATATTTGTAACTCTTGTTGAGATCTATTTCATTATGGTTTCTCAATGAATATACTTTGTATGACATTCACTTATATTATTGCTTTAATTTGCCTCCTCTTCTTAACCTAAATAACTATAATATGTTTTATTTACAATATATATTATTCACAGACAAAATTGTTGAGTGCCATAAGGGTATTCAATATAGTGAGGTGTTTACCACTTTGGCCTAGGGTCAACTACAAAGAGTATTGGTACACATTAAAAACATGCTATTCACTGCACCTTTGAAATCTATGTGAAACATGAATGATAGGGAAAAACAAACTGGTATATTGAATATTCTCCTTCGGTAGGTTTTAAGGAGGTTCTACACGCGGAAATTATTCTCCAGGGTACTTTTTTCTCCCTATTATCATGAAGTTAAAGTCTTCAGATAAAACATTATTCCTCCATGTCAGCTCCATGCTTTCCACTTCCATGCAAAGTTCTTCTTAGATCTAACAAAAACTGGCCTCAGATTTTTTCTGGGGACGGTTTGTAGTGGTGTGAATGGTGCTGCTTGAGGTGTGGCCCTTAAAAAAAAGAAAGGAACATATTTTCATTAGAAATGAAAAAAAAAGAAAGAAAAAATACACAATTTATAAATATCATTCTAATGTCGTATTTTGCCACACTATATGTAGAGATTAAAACAAAGAGTACAGATTTCTTTGATCATTTTGGTTTAAGAAAACACATGTTCTACTTTCTACTATATATACTATAGCATGCACTTTTACTTAAGCCTAAATCTATAAATATAAATTACAATTGCATTAGAAAAAGTACTGCATTTCAACAATGAGAATATAAGAAAAATAATAACATTGGAGTTCATACATTAATAGTACGATATCCTTGTCATAGGGAAGAGGTGATGAAGTTGAAAATCCAGACAGGAAGCTTGCGGTATGCGTTTTAATCGATGCAATATACATGTTACATGTATGTTTTTTGTGCCTTTATGGGGTGTGTATGGGTAATAATCCTGTATGGGGTTTTGTTTCTATTGAATCTGCTTAACGGCTCAAACCCCAGAACTTATATATGTCTAGACAGGGATGGGCAGAAGGTTTCAAAGTTAGATTCAGAAGAGGGCATTGAATGGTTTTGTAGACATAACATTATTAATCAATAAATAATTTAAATTTGCAAATATATATTTGCTATTTAACTGGTCTACCCTTAAAACAAAGCAGTGAAACATTATTTAAAATATAACATCCAGAAACATTGCAACACAAAGTACATTTGAGCCATTTCATAGAACATGACTTAGATATCCTGGCTGAAAATAGTTTATTATTAAAGTTGGTATTATTTCAGAATGGCAAGTGTACGATAAGCTTTTTGATGGATTGCACAAGGATCGTCTCCCATAAAAAGATGACAAAACGTCGTTTCCTGCTCCCTCGCTTTATTGCTTGTGGGCACTCAACGCAAAATGAAGAATGTAAACGGTGGGAGGAATTTAACAACAAACACAACTTTGGTCTTAATTGCCAATTACTCCGCTTTTTTTTTCTTCTACGCAGCTGTGGATGATAATGGTACAAACACTCTCCCCTAGCCAAACTGTTTTTACTTTCTGAGTCTGCCTTGTGTTTAAGGATTCCAAGATGTCAAAGGTTGCTTAAGAACATATCTGGGTATTTTCTTCAGCTGCTTCTAAATTCATAAAAGTTTCTTTCTAAATAGATTTCTACTGCATAAATCAGAGGTTTTCTTAATGCAGGGATTTGAGCATTTTATAACCCTAATCAAACCTAAATAGTTGTAAAACAGCTGCTAGAACAACTATTTAGTGCTTGGTCTTGTCTTATTTTTAAGGATATCTATCCCATGCGTCTTTAAATTCCTTCACTGTATTAACCTCTATCGTTTCTGTTAGAAGAATTTTCTTATTCTACCCTAGCAGTGAATTATTTTTTTTACTTATATAATTGTGATTGCTGGGATATACAGAGAAATATTATTCTAGCAATTCATACAGAAAACAATCTTAACCAGGTGTAATTTCACTTTATAACTGCACCAATGGATACCACCCAATGCAATGGCCAGTAGAAACATACTTCTATGGTGATGATACTTTTAGAATTTT
The DNA here is from genome assembly GCA_009364415.1 of Spea multiplicata. NCBI lineage: Eukaryota > Metazoa > Chordata > Amphibia > Anura > Pelobatidae > Spea > Spea multiplicata. The sequence goes on from VKOC01016187.1 coordinate 62,696, forward strand.
GCACCAGAATTGGTCTTTGTGAAAAGTAAACTTACGGTGAGGTAACGGTGGCAGCAGATCTGGCGTTCGGAAAGACTTTATTGTTGCGGGCCCTTCTCCTCCTGTCGTCAGTACCTGAACTTCTAATCTGTAAAGCATTGATGGTCTAAGGTTGTGAACTGTAAGAACATAATGGTCCTGCGTGACAAGAAGAGATTGTACATGTTAAATAAACCTACGGAAAATAACATTTCACACAGTATGAAAGAAAATCAGTCAATAAAGAACAAATTAGCCCTTACACATACTCCATTATTATAAAATAATTTCATAATAAAAAATAGTGATGAAATACTGAAAAAAAAAGATAAATATCTTACCGCTGGCAGTATTTGGGACTGGGAAATGATACTGTTCGGCAAACTGTTCTGCCTACTTTCTGTTGTAACCTCTGCCCATGTGACTTGGAAGCCAGTCATAGGCTGATGAAGATGCACTTTGGAAAGTTTCCATGTAAAGTGACCAGTAATGTTTCCATTGAGGACATCAAAAGCGGCAGAGAGGTTTTCTGGTTTCGCCAAAACTTTGGATACTACTTGCCCTGCAAAGACAAATATCAAAACATTATCAGCATGCGCTATGGAAATTTTACAGATGTATTCTCTGTATATTTAATTGGTGCAGATGGGCAGAAATACGGGGTATAAAAAAACCAATGTGGCATTGGTCCTGGGAACTCTCTCGAGATGAGGCCCTGCTTCGGAAAAGTCCCTGGTCTTCCTTCTTTAGGCAGGACAATAGTGTTGTTCCTACCACTTTCCCTCCAACTAAAGGTTGACTACACACCTTTACCTACGGCTAGCCATCCCATTACAAAACTAGTCATATCAATCTATGTATATATGTTTTCTTATGTCCGTTATACTCTTACCCATATTTAAACAGAAAGATCAGTATAGAAAGAATACCCATAATCATTTTTTATTACTTCCATACAGCTTTTTTTTTTCCAAGAACAAAACTCCAAGTCGCACAAACAGTAATATTGGACTGTTTTTTAATCTCTTACAAGTAATTTATACATGGCTCGTGGATTTAATCCATACCCAAGACTGCAAAAAGGAGACATATTTAGCTAAACAAAATGTGTGCCATGGGGGCTTTGCCAGACTTTTGTCTGCATGCTTAATAGAAATTGTTTTTATACTTAAAGCAACTGTTTTGAAGGTTTTTCCAGTTCGCTCAGAAAATGAGTGAACTCCCTGCGAATAGAATGATGACTATGTGCGGTTATGCCAACACGGAAAGCCTCTACCAATATCTGGCAAGACTTCACAAACTTTTCACTGAATTGCAGTAAACTTCAATGTGAAATCTCTGCAAAACCAACAAAGTATGAAAGACTGCTAACTAAACTTCAACACCTCACTATATACAAAGAAAGCCTTTATTTGTTCTAAGTCTTTAAGATTTAAAACATCAACTGGAAACGTTTGCCAATATACATTATTTGATTGACCGAGACAGATCTGCCCTGAAGAGTTTACATTCCAATGGGATACGAGGGAATCCACTGCCATAACATCAAAGCCAACATGGTTTATTTTGTATTGGTGGATACAACAATTGTAGAGAATGGTTACAACCAGGTGGTTTTCTTTTTTAAACCCTGGGGTTTGTGTAGAGACTTTAACATGAACTCTGGCAGCTTATTCTTAAACGTACTTTTGTACTACCACCGCCTAAGAACGTTCCAAAATAGCTGAGCCATTAACCTTAAACAGGACAAAAAGAACTCTATGAATAACAATATACACACACACTCCAGTCCAAGTGTGTTAGTGGCTCACATACGCTTGTTCTCGAATAAGGACCATAACAAAGGAAAACTGAAACTTTATATTTCCTAAGAAATACTTAATGCTTAAAATGACAGATAGTTTGTTTGGAAATATGCTACCGAAACACCAAAAACATAGACTATGTTTACTAAAATACTACTCCATATAAGGCAAAGGAGAATATATATATATATATATATATATGCGTGAGTGTGTGTGTATACTTTGTTACTCTAGACAACCTGGTGGCTATATGTACAACTGAAAGTATAAATTTCAGAATTTTTTCGACATATCGTAGATACCTATTATTATTTGTAGTTAATATTTCATTATTAAGTTATTCAGATTTTCTGTCTCTGACGTGCACCAAATGCATTTCTTGACTAATAGACCTTAATATCGCATGATCCCTCAGCAAAGTCTACATTCAAACACTACTGTCAGCCAAAGTAAAACCTCCTAGACTAGTGTTTTAGGAGACTGTGAGTAAAACTTAGCAATAGAGAAGCGTGCAATCGCTCTGTAAAGCCACTTTTGTACAATTATAATTTTGTAGCAAGATCATGGCTACAAAATACAGCAAAGAAGAATATAATAGGAGGTCATTTTCGTATTACTACTTAACTACTTAAGGGAAAAAATCTATCAAGGTAAGAGTACTGGGACTGTGGATAATCTAAGACAAACTGGTCACTATTATTGTCTGTAGCTACATGCATGGTAATCAAATAATTAAAAAGTAAATAAATACAATGGTTTTTTTTTTATATGTTTTGCTTATTTAATGAGCCTATTTTTTCATATATTTATATATTTCTTCTACAGTCCGTTACATTCCCTCGAATTTCTTGTCGCTATGCTGCTATTGTCACTCAGTTTTGTCTAGATGGAAACGCTTTGCCCTTTCCCACACCATTAGCAAGTTTTCAAACCTTTTACACTAATTAGACAACACCTCCCAATCCTAATAGATGAATCCAGGAGGAGGTTGGGTAAGAATAACTCATACAATAATGGTGAAAAACACATTTCCAAGGATACAAGTGTCAGTAGCTTTTGTTTTTTTTTTCTTCTGGGAATTTTTACCGGTTCTAGGCATTGACGCCTCTTTTTTAATTTGATAAATGAAACCATAAATAATACCATAATTATGTGATTTTTTCCCCCTTATTATGGTAATGTGCTAGAAATAAGCACCCTTCCCATCAATTTCATGCCGTTCAATGCAAACTAATTAACGTAAAAGAAAGCGATCTGTCTCAAGGTACAGTATAACAAAACGTAATAAATAGTAGTAATTAAAGGCATGCCAGGCATTTCCTTACCGCCATCCGTTGGACAGTTTATGTGTTTGTGGTTTTTCCCTTTCAGAGCTGAACATGGAGGGGTCGTGAAGAAGATACTTTCAGCCTTCAAATGTCCTTTGGATCTTGCTGGTTGGATGGTAACTTTGTACTTGCAGGAAAACATTAGAGCAGGTAGTATTATATGGTGATCCTGTTTAAGAAAATAGAATTAATGAAGAATTTGTTTTTTCAAGAGGCGCGTGCGCATTATTTCTTCTACATGTGCAATACAAAAATGTGCATCCAGCTGAATGCTAGACAAGCCATACATTTGAGATCCATTTTTAATTCACAACGCACAGAAAGAAAGAGTTTAATCATCACGATAAAAATTTTTTTTCATGAACCATGAAATCATACAATTACAGATAAAAATCATCTCCTGGTTTCAGCTATATTGGACCCTGAATAAGAAAATCGGTATTACACAATAGAAGGACAAAATAGGCCAAGAAGAAGCTCCATTATCACTCAACATTTACCCACGTTTGGGTACGTATGCATTTAAAATGAAGTCTGCCATTTCGGGAAGCCAAAATATTTTCGACCTCTATTGGAACTTTCCATTTGAAACTTTCTGAGCTAAAGGCAATACCCATTCCATCAAAATAGATAGTATATTGTCCACAAGTCTATGGTGTGGCTTAAGTAATGATTAGTTTGGTAAAAAAAAAAAAAAAAAAAACTAGAGATATTTTTATGGTTTAATAAAAAATGTAAATGATCTGTAATTCTGTACAGCGATATATTTATCATTGTTCTTAGACTCCAGTAGTTTGGGTTTTAAGGGAAACCTTTTTATTGTCTGTATTTGGTCTTTGTATCAGCACATATGAAAAATATTGCTTTTGCAGATTTTTGTGTTCAGAAATAATACAAGATATTGTAGAATATTACACTATACTATACTATAGAAAGATCAAACTATGAAAGAACTGTTTAAAAAAATGTATCCTAGAATATTAAATCCAGCCCAAGATGTTTTCTGTGCAGGAATAAACTGTCTTCCAGCATTCTATGGTAAGTAAGAGGTGTTTTCTTCCCAGTAAGGGTGGTTACTAAAATGAAATAATATTTCTGGAATTCTTCAATGTGGATTATGAATCACCTGGGTTGTATCGCATCAAAGCTGACAACTTCTAAAAGAAACCGAAATTCCCATGACACGATAGCCTCTTTGTAACACGGTGTGAATGTGAATGTTAATCCAAACAAAACAAGTGAGAAAGCAGACATAATCCAGCATAAAAGGCCAGTTTAGGATACATCTCGCAACTTCTTTCAAAATACCCTGTTGGTTTACTAAGGTTTACTAAGGTTTACTATGAAGCCATCGCAAAACATTATTTAGTAATGATGTCAAATATATTGAAGAGCAGATGAAACGTATACATTTTTTGTTTCAGTAAACTAAATCTGGTACAGTAGGATCAATGGATATGAAAAACACACAGTTTGCAGGTCACTTTGCTGCTGTGTATAGTAATAATTAATTACAAGTATGCATTCGTCACAAAACTACGATGTCATACTCATCTATGAATACACATCTACCATATACTTAATTTTATCTAACAATCTTTACCTCTCTTCTAATATCTGTCTCTAAAGCTCATGAGTTTTCAAGGGCTGCCTCTATCCGCTGGAATAGCCTTATTGCTTAAATGTTATTTCTCACTCCCAAGGGGTTTGCCCCTTGGATAGGATTTGTCATGGAAGCCTCCGTGACTTGGGACCGGGGGGGGGGTGCTTGGAGGCCGTATTTCCCGTTATAAACGGTGGACCCCTGTAATGCATTACATATTTCCAGAAAGAAACAGTAGACACTAATTGCAGTGCAATATCTGATTCCCTTTGCGTGGATCTATGTTTAAGTGACCCTGTCCCTGATTAGGGGTACAGGGTGGCAACAGTGAGAGCGCCAGAGCTCTCTAGATCCCAGTTCCTCTCTTCCTCCTGCCTGTCTGACCAATATTGGTTCTGATGGCAGGATTGTGTAAGTTTGTGTGGTTTTCTGGTATAACTAGTTTGCATATGATCTACATATGGTGTCGTAACTCACTGCCAGCCTATTGAAAGGCTGGTAGTGATTGTTTCCTCAATAAAGTTAGTTCTTGTGAGGGAGGGTAAAGCAGGGCCGCAGAGGTTCCCAAAGAGCTATGATTTCTGCTGTCTTCGATACTAGTCCTGCCTGACGGTTGAAATTTCACATTCCCGGTAGCCATGGGGAGAACAAAGGGTCGTCTGGTGGGTATACCCAGTCGGGGTACAGGTAGTTCCCGTCACAGGATTCCTATTAACTTCTTAGGTTCCGCCCCAAACACATGCAGGCCAATCCCTGTATAGGTCACTTCCTTGGGTGTCGCGTCCTCCACCTTTGTGTACCCTTTATAATGTGTCTGTAGTCATTAGTACTTTGCCTGTTCTATGGGTTAGATTTATGACCTTGGTGTGCTTCCAGTGTTTTGACTTTCCCCTGCTAGTGTCAACACAAACCTAAAGGCTCAACCCCAGTGGTACATGGCTGTTATTGGTAAAGATTAGTACCTAAAGTGAGTTTAGCTCTTTTTTTAAAAATTTATACCAAGTCCAGATGGCCACACAACCCCAAAGGCTCAACCTGAGGGGAACATGGCTGTTAGCGAAGAATAGCATACCTAGTGTTACGTATCTCTTCATGGAGCATCCAGTTCTTGAAACCAACAGTCCGCTCCCTCAACTACCTCTGCTTCACCTTGCCTAGCCTCACTACATACCCTCTTGCATTTTAGTAAGTCTGTACATTTGTCTATAGCATCGGTTCCTTATAAATTGTAAGCTTTTTTGTGCAGGGCCCTCCTCACGTTCTGTTTCCCCAAGTCTGCATTGTTATGTGATGCACTATTTGTTATATCCTGTTTACCTATTGTACAGCACTGTGAACTATAATGGTGCAATATAAAATAGTAGTAATAATAATAATAAACATTTTCAACAGGACACAGTATCCTGGAAGATGAAGTTGCAAGGAAAGCATGCTTAGGACTTAATGATAACTATTCTACTAATGATTAAAGATTTTAAGAAACCTGTTCAAGTTCCATTGAGAACTAGATTCAGGTTCTCATACACTGAGCACATCTGTCATTGCTGATAATCACATGCTTTTAAAAGATCTTTAAAAGCTGCAATATCTATAACGTCAATGGCCGGGTTTGCTACCCAGGTTAAGTAGCGTGAGACAGAAAAAAGGTTATCCCACCCAACAGGAAGCAGTGGACGTCAACAGGAATGATTGTGTCATCATATCTCTTGATCACAGTCAACAATATCACAAGATCACTTACTTGGGTTACTGCTTTTTCTTGTCCTTTGGTTTCATTGTGTGTGCATGACTCTGGAATCCATTGTACATGATACAGTGCTGGCACGGAATCTAAGCCAAAAGACAATCAATTTTAGAATTCTGTTTTTTAAAGGAAAAAATATTTTAAAAATCCAGTATAGTGTAAAACTAAAGATACCCTACCCTTGAAATAATAAAACGTACATAGGAACCCATACATGCAAACAGCGCACCAACACAATTTCACCTTAAAGGGAGCTATAAACCTACTTTTCATCTAGTGGTTGTTATCTTACCCATATATTTTGTACAATCACCCTTATCATACTGTCTTATGGCAAACAACATAATATTTAAGTCTAATATCTTCATCACCAAGCAGGACCAATGAAAGTATATAGAGGAAAGGACTTCATTAGATAAATGGGACTTCATTAGCATCGCCATAAAGAGTCAGCTCAGTGTGGTGTTTAAGGAGGGGAAGTCACCCAAATTATCACATAACTACCTACAATGGTAGCCTACGGGTCTGCGTCTTTCTTGGAGCAAAAATCTAATAAAACCCTCTTTCCTACCACTGCATAATGAACCTCTTGCAGTCACCTGTTCAAAACATATGTCAGTTTAAACAATATTTAATTTGTACTGATAATTATAATATAAGAGTTTAACCGCTGATTTCAGCGTCATTAATAACCACAGTTAAATTATGATTGTCTAAAAAAAAATATATAAATTTATGAATGACCTAAAAAAAATGATCTGTACAGCTGTAAATGGTTTTGAAAGAATAAGCAAAGGATTAGCGAAGAAAAGAAAACCTAAATAGCATCCCGTGTCGCACAAAAGCTATTTGATCCGAGAATGAAAGACTAATTAAGACGTTTGTTTAAATGGTATGTGCAGCAGCTGTCTAGATTCTAAAGTTTACATTAATTACTTTTGTTCCTATCACAGAAGCAAAAGTATATTAATGTTGAATGAATACAATTTAATAAATTAAGTTAAATTAAAATACTTACACATCTTCAGGGGGGGCATCTTTATAGGTGCTCTTTCATATATATATATATATATATATATATATATGTATACATATATTTATCTATATATATAAAGTTGTATTCTATGCAGAATAAAAAGTATTCTGTTTTGTTTTTTTAACAGTTTTTATTTAAATTTATTTAGTGTAAAAGTCATAAATATGCTTCAGTCGCTATGGATATAATAAAGGTGAAGGAGGACCAATAACTTAAAAAACTCAGTACATGCACATTACCAAAAAGCAAATGAATAATTATCGTCTACATGGGATCCATCATTTGTTTCTGGTAGACATTATATCAATCACTATAATAAATACGTTTCATTTAATGTTCCTGTTTTTTCCCCGATACGGAGCCGACAGGAAAATTTGCAGTCTGCACTCGATATAGGTCATTCTTTATATACAGAACATGTGTACTGATAATTGAAACAAAGTGAATGTACAGAAATAATTTAGTTGGGGGGGCATTGCATTTTGGTGATAAATAAATTAAAATACCCCCTCTCCTTTCACTTTGTAGTATTGATTCCGCAACACGGATATCCATCTTAAGATTCAAAGGAATGACATTTTTTTTTTCTTTAGTAATTCAGAATGGCTTTGAAGAACGTGCAGGTTTGTTCCATATGTGTAGACTCTGGAGGTTTCAGAAATCCCTCAACTACAATCACTTGCATCCAAGCATGGTAGCCTTTTAAAGTGAGCTCTGAATATACAGATGGTAAGAGAGGCCAATAAAGGATTGACACATTTTACCCCCCGCACATGTTTCCAAGCAGAATGGGTGGCCCTGGTTTGTTAGTTCAATCCTGAATGCCTTGTATCTGCCGTGCATGTTCCTCTACCTCCTGTAATCATAATGTTTAAAAGGTGTTGTTTTTACCTACTCTGCTTAATTTAACATATTTATACAGTAATGCCTCATCCGAAAGGATCATCCCTAGTACTGATGAATGTCCAGCATGCAACAAGATGCTTCTTATTACTTGGTTTTGGAGGAAGCCATCAAAGAAACTTAGCAGTCTTGGTGGTGGCTTTAGAGGATCAATATAATAGCCTGTTGTATCCTATAGCGTCTTCCTACATACAAACTCATCATCAAAGAGAAATCCTCATTTTTTTTTTACAACCTGCACTTATTACTAGTGCTAAAACAAAGTTTTTTTTTTTCTAGAAGAGCTTCAGTTTATGGAACTGGGGCTCAACCGCAAGCACGCTGCTTTAAACGTAAATAGGGGCATAATTATTAATGAAGAGCACTGTCATCAATCATTTTTTAGAAGAACAGAGCAAGTAACCTCTTGCTCCTGCCGCTGAACCACCATGATTATGAGCCCCCGCATGCATCTAATATTGTACTACACGGAACAAAATGCTATTACGGTGCATCACAAAAAAATAACCATTCCTGTAAGCAATGTGTAATTCTCCAAAGAAAACAAAGTAAATATAAAGCCAGCTTTTGTGTTACATCATTTTTCAGAAATATAACCGTATTCTTCTTCATGATTAAACATAACCAGGAAATGCTGGTTTACATTCATGGTGCACGCTAGACTTGTATACTCTGTGTTCAGTGATGCTTATTTACTTGTTCTGTAACTGTGTATTTAATATGCATGTGACCTCATTCCATTAATCTGTGTCTCACTCAAACTCCATTATTATTATTATCTTTTATTTATATAGAGCCAACAATTTACGCAGCCCTTAATACAATACATATATTCAAGGGGTATGACAAGACGAGAACTGACAAACCGACACATTAGGTGGAGAGAGCCCGGCTCGCAAGCTTACAATGTTGAGGGATCAAAAGTATTATTTTATAATGCAAATAAAAATTGTAAGAGACGATACTTTTCTGGAGTTAAGTAATAACCAGATACAAATACAGAATTTGATATGATCAATATTTTCCACTAACACCGCATTGCACACTGATGTTCACCGCATTGACACCTAGCTATGTATTTATGGGACCAATGCCTTAAAAACTGTACAAGTGACCACCTCATTCCACCCTGGCACTTACTTTTAGGGGCAAAAGACAGGGTATGTGCAGCACAGAGCTCGCGTCTTCTAACTTCGGTTTTGTTAGAGAATTAGGGTACTCAGACTGCCAATCAACGTACCCCTACAGACATGGAAAAGGGTGATTTGTTTTGGGGGTGGAGGGGTTACAGAACCGCCAGGTTCATCAACGTACGTGCAGGTACATGAGCGGCAGAGGGAGCTGAGATGTTTCTGCCTTGGATTCAGGGCCTGGATGCTTGTTCCCTGTTTACCTCTTAATCCCCGCTTTTAAACCACTGTTGATACAAACTTGTTTTCTTAAACAGAATTAGTTAGAAAAACAAGTCGAAATACCGAAATACTGAGAGTTCAAGTGATTTTAACTTGTGCTCTTACTTAAGAAACTTCTCAATAAATATTTAGCAACTTGTTAAAGCAACTTAGAAGTAGTAGCAATAATCTTTACAACTTTAAGAACACTAAACGTGCCAATCAGTATAAAGTACTGCTGCACATCTGTCTTGTAGCAGAACGGATGAGGTTTTAGTCATATATATATATATATATATATATGCATAAACTATCTATTCACACATACACTTATAGAACAAGAAAGGTAAAACAAGCAAAACATGAAAGGTAACGCTAGAAAAGCATTACTTTTTACAAACATATCCATTAAGTAGGACTACCAGATGCATTTTTGCTGTGATAGATCTTTGTATTTTTTTTCTCAATCTCTATGAAAATATACAGTTTTGAAATGAACCTTGATTCGTCTTATTTTCTTGTTTTAAGAAAAGCTTTAGGAAAACTAAAAAAATCTGACATTCCTCCCTGATTAAATGGATTAACTACAGACCAGAACTAATCACTGTGGCCAGTTCTTAATTCAGCCACGGTGCATCTCGTTTTGCCCCTTCTTCCTTAAGGCGCTTGTAAACGAATGCCATTTGTATCTCTTCTGTCAATTAACTTTCATTTCAGACTTATTTATACAGATGTTTTCAGCATTTTTGCCACATTTTGAGTAATCGAGAGTATGCAGATAAGACGGAAGGCATTTTAATATTATCCTTCTTTTTAGATGTACATGTTACGTAGATGATATCTTTTTTTACAAACAATATATCATATGAGGAGATTCTGTATTAGATCTATTGAGCTTAATTTCAAAATTACTCTTAACTTGTTATGAAATCAGTTCATTAAACATGGTTGGCCCCATGCAGCCAGAATTTCTAACCTACAATCCCTGTATTGGGTATTGATGTACCTTGTAGAGATTTAAAATCAAACTCTATGGGATATATATATTGGGGCACAGAAGCAGGCCAAGTTCCCATGTAGTTCCCAGGTATGCACATGTGTTGCACTCATCTATCATTTTATGACCCCAGCTCCCGCTCCAGTTTTGCTCCCATCTTACCCGTGATCTGCTCTCCCAAACCTGCAAAATCACCAGATTTCTCCTGTCTTTGCAGATCACAGAAGGGAAATGCACGTGGCACCGTGAGGTCAAGACACAGACGAGGTTCATGTCAAGCATAGTTTTCTGCTAATGTTAAATGGTGCAGCCAAATACTCTGCATAATACAATCTGCCATTCATCTTGCCGACATCGTGGGTGAGCCTTGAGCCTTAATGCTCACATACATATACATCCACACTCACCACACTTTCATCTAACCCCAATTATTAATTCACTTTGAGTTGTGTTTATTAACTAATAAAAAAAATGTGATGAGCTGATAATGCTTGTTTTAAAAATTAGAATGCTGAAATAGCTGCAACATCGATTTTTATTGTCATAGTTTTTCAAATTGTTTGTTGGATGAGGCTTATTTGCACGCACTGATGAATAAAAAAAAAAACGTTGACCTTACCTTCAGATTTTTTCCAATAGACTTTGACTTGAAGCTGGTTATCCTGGAAGAACGGAGCACCTATTTCAAGCATTCGGGCAGTTCTCTTCCTTTGTGGTGGTACAAGAGTGTCCGTCTTTATTTTGCTGACTTTTGATATTTGATCCTCTGAAAATAGTTAATTGATTTATTAGTTGCCATCATACAGGTGCAGACAGATCACTAGATCATATTGGCATCTTACGGCATCATATAAACTACCAAAATGTCCTGTAGAGACTGTTAAATGTATTAAGAACCACCTTGTTTCTAAGCACTAAAATCATTATTGTTCCTGCAGCTCAGGTTGCCACCAATAAAAGATATTGGCTACGTTATTATATCTATATACATAGTATCAGAGATGTGCTATCAGCACAATTTCTTGACATCAGCATTATATTATATTAAAGTCACTTACTGCTTGATGACCCAGACGAAAAGGATAGAGAAACCTTGGCACTTTTCAGGCGCACTTGTCCCCAGTATGTTATTGCTTGTATCTCTACCATATAGTTGCTGTTTGGTTGAAGCCCTTCCAAAATGACATAGTTCTGAGACTGAAATTTTATTAAAAAAAAACATAGTAAGACACTGGTACAAAACTAAGACAATTGTGGAAAAAAAGCATATAAAGGAAACATGTATTTTACCCCTTCGGTTGTCTTTCTCCTCTTTTTCTTAGCTGGAACGACTGATTTGCTGTTGGCTGTCCAACTCCAAAACACTTTATAATGATGTACAGGAATATCAGGCTCCTCCGGGAGATCCCATGTAATTCGTGCTGTCACAGTACCGTCACCGATTACTGTAGTGTTGGCCAGCTTGAGGTTGGTTGGTGCTGGGGGCGCCGAAGGATCTATAAAAAAAGATCATATATAACTTTTTAAACATGTCACAGTCATGAAGTTATGACAACCTTTGGAAGCATTGTACTGGATAAATTACACTATACCCTATACCCTTACTGGTACAAAACACGGCAACATTTTTATGGTGGTTGAATCTCATGAGAGATATCATGAAGGCTAGCCAAATTGACAGATAGGCGTAGTGGTGGAGTTGGTGACCTTTCAGATGCAGGAAAGTAAGCATTTATGGGTTAGGCATAAAGTTTTTCAGAACGTGGTTTGGCCAACCACTGAGGTTTTAGGTCTTATAACAGGTAGTGTTATGCATAGGCTAGAAGGATCAAAAAAGGTGCCATTGCGTGTAGTTACTGGTTCCAATAATAGAAATTTGTATGTGTTGGTGGGTGTTGGCTAGTTTTACATCCCCGGGTTCTAAGGGTCATATAGTACCAGTACATTATACATCAAAAATAAGTTTAAAAAAAAAACTTTATGAGCAGAGCTTGGGCAGTATGGATATCTAGAAAGACACATATACTTCTATAATATGTAGTAAACATTTTCCCTTGAGAGCATTGCGTGTAACCAGGGAACATTTTCTGCTTCACGTTACATCTCAGATAGGAGGTAAGCTTAATAGATAAGTTAGGAGGTTTTCGTAGTTTCACGAGGACTATCACAACAATTCATGACTAACTGCTCAATTTGGCGCATGTCACAATAAAGTCACAGAAATGTATTTCACATGAGCTATATAGGAGTACAAAAATAGCAGGTCAAGTGGAGCGTCACTTAAAGCTCGAGAACAAAAAGAGCAAAACTTGAAAGCCTTTAAAAAAATGAGGTCAGGCATTCTTTTCACTTGGCCATGCACCTGGATGTTTTTGCAGAGGTAAATTAGCTATTTAATACATTTCCACGCTCAGCGCATTAGTCAAATAATCAACATAATAAGTGGAGAATCTTTTCTTTTTCGAAGGTAATCTTCCATTATCACAATGAAACGAAGAGCCGTGGAAATTCTTTGTAGAACAGATGTGATACAAAAAAAAAAAAAGATTCATTGTAACAATGAAAAGGCAAGAAAAGGAACTATTATTTCTGTCGAACGTATGGATTTAATTTGTTCACCTGAACGTTCTATTTCAGGACAAGAAATTACTGTGATTCATCTAGATTAATATGTCTCATCATGTCAGTAAAAACACTAACGTCTTGAGACTTTAAACATAATAAGGGTCGGGGCAAGCTTTCCCGAGACCCCAACACAGCCTCCTCCTGACACTTTGGGCCCGGTCATACTTGCCCTAAAAGAGAGTCCCCTTCTTCTCTCTAACATATACATACATTTACTGAGTATTGTTATTACCCTTTATTTATATAGCGCCAACAATTTACGTAAAAATTTAACCTGTTATAGGCATAATGTCTATGCAACATATTCATTATCTTACATTAACACAGACTATCCTACTGTCACTAAAACATAGTCCCATTGACAATACATGGAATATTTATTTACTAGTGTGGTTACTGGTGAAATGGGAGACTGTATATTCTACATATACTTTCTACAGGGAACACCAAATGTTGTACAGCTATTGTTAGGAAAATTGGGGTTTTTAAATTATTAGCATGAATGAAAGAGTACAGTTACCCCCACACATTACTGTGCCCTACTTGACCTCTCCCCGTTGCCATACCCCCAACATTTCAGAGGTCCAAATCGGAAGGGACTTGGACAGTCCCTAAGCAGGGTCAGCAATGTGATCACCCGTTTGTCTTATGAGTAGATCCACCTTCCAGCACCCAGCAGTAGAGTGCCACAAAGTGGCCATGAGAGAACCGCATGGAGGTCTTTGCTTTTTGCAACACAGGCCTCCACGCAGCTCTCACATGGCCACTTTGTGAGGCTCTCCATTGCTTTCACAACTCCCTGGGCCAGTCAAGCTAGATCAGAGGAGCTCCCCAACTGGCCCTTGATCCCCACTGCCTACAAAAGCAGGATGATGGGGCAGCTATCTGGGGAGATAAATCGGAACTGTTGGGAGGTTTGCTTTACTGCTCTTGACATCCTAGTTGATGGCAGCTATATAGGGGGCTGCCCTGGGTTGGCGGAATAACAGACCCCAGGCATGGATGAAAAGGTGCAGACAAGCTGTCAGTAAGCAACCGAACACCCATTCTTCCTGACTGCAAATACACAGATTGCTGAAAAACCATCGCATGACTAGCCCTTTAATCAAAACTCAATAATGCACATGTTCTACTGAATTCCGCTTAGGCTGCCGGCACCTAATAGTGAGCTGACTCCTCATCAGGCACTGCATCTTTTGCCATTCCACACCCTACAGGCTAGCTATGAATATACGTGCTGTTTGTGAGTACATTAATGCAAATTCTACTTCTGGACACATTCTTCTTTTGCTCAGTATGCATTGTTCTAACATTCTAAAATAAGATCCCAATTACAATGCATATTAAGTATTTAAAGAACCAGCATAACACATGTTTAAATAACAGACTACAGAAAATATGTAATTTTCTCATTTCTATCACTATTAGTGCCACTGGATTTCGACGCATTCTGCCACATAGGGGGGCTTAAACCAAGAATTTTAGAATTGCAGTTTACTTTTTAAAACACCGAGAACCCATACAAGCTTACATTATAACATCTGTTAGATGACAAATATTATACCATATCATTTAAAATGCCTAGTATGTATTTATATGAGTGTATATTATTATAATCTTTTTTTTTTCTATTAGTTCCATCATATCCCATAGCACCGCACAATGGTCTATGTGATAATAACACTCGAAACCAGCATACAATGTCAAACAAATGGTTCATTCTTTAAAGAAATAAAACATGTCCTAATACCTTGGAGGTTATATATGTAATACCTTGGGCTATATATTTTTATATTTTATCATTTTGACCTTCCGCCTCGAAGTCTTAAAGCTGTAGAGCAGACAAGGTTTCAAACATTAAAGGCATATCCGAAGGATTCTAACAAATGACCAAGGAATGACACGCAAAAGCCAGCTGCTCAACATTAGAAAATCATTAGTCCCAAGAGGCGGAGAGAAGGAGTTTTATGGAAGGGAGTGGGTGTCTGTTTTGATTTTCCTAACACTTGGTAATATAACCATGAAATCACTTTCCGCATGGGACTCGTCTGAAAAAAAAGATGCAATGTTTGTTCTTTTTTCTTTCATAAGACGCAGAATCAACACAGTGCATTCATTAGAGGGAGACATCATGGAACATTGCAGAGTGATTCTTTTTTTATATAAGGTAGCATTAAAACGGGTTAAAAAACATAAAAAATACAACATTATGCCCATCTGCAGGCACCAACCTATTCTACTGCACCACATCGGGGGAAAGAGGGCGGTAGATACGTGGAACATTCTGCCAGCCGTGGAGGTAGAGGTTAATACAGTAAGGGAATTTAAACACATAGGTGATCAGCATATACCTATCCTCAATCTAAAACGAGGCCACGGCCCAATTAAGGCTTGTGTCTTCGCACATAATGGGCAGACTAGATGGGCCGAATGGTTCTTGTCCATCAATTTCTCTGGTTTTGTGCTTCTATAAGTACATTCATTGTGGCTGCCCGAGGGTACGTTTATAACAACATGTCGGATTTCCTATTGTGAGTGGATAATTCTAACAATGCCGGAAGTAAAGACATTAGCAAAGTCCAGACAGCAATTAAATAAATGACAAAAATGCAATTATTTGGCTACAGAAAAGCGTTCTGTTACACAACAAGTGCACTCGGTGTAATTAGCTATGCTCTACGTATGTAACTACTTAAAGAATAATACATTTGATGCGAATAAAAAGAAATTACTGAATTTACCCGTTGCCAGGTGAACTGGGAGGAAATCGAAGCAAATAAACATTTATGTGAAGCACAAATATTTATGGCACAACTCTTTTCAGCCAATTTTCTATTGTCGCCTAAAGATTTTACCTGTGGTCGTTGCCAAAGAAATGTAAAAAAAGACAAATATAAGAGTGAGCCCCCAATGTTCACAGTAATGCCCCAAAACGCTCAGCCCACAATCACACCCATGGTATCCAGCAACAGACGACTATAAGTATACAACAGCCCATCCAGCAGCCAAACCAGCCAACGTCGGGTATGACATGCCCTAACCATACCGGTGAACTCTACACCAACGCCGATAATACATACCTGCCCAACAAACCCACCCTGAGGACTGTGCTTACATTACCTCCAACAGGTTAACGATATATGGATCACTGCTTGCCGTTTGGTTACTAAATACATGGTTCAAAACATTGCAAATATGCAAATAATGGCTCTCCCCCTTTAAGATAAACAACGGAATGTTTAAAAGCTGTTATTTTGTCGCACAAGGTGGCAACCTATAGATATACGATTCCAAAGCCAACAAGCCATGTGTACCAGAATGTCATAACAAACAGATTTTATGTTTTCCTCTGCTCCGTTGTACATTCAACATGATCAAGGGCAAGCAATACGTCTCTTTGGTTTGTGGATACACATCCTTGATAATTGATCCATGCTTTGTGCCGGCACTTAATTGTTAACTCGCTTCCTTGGAGGCCAGATAATGGGAAGGGGACAGGTGATTTACGCTACCACTTGACCTGGCTTTTATTTGAACTGACTTAGTCGGAATGCTTCCAGGGACCATGATTGATACCGTGTTATGAATTATTAGTTTGTGTTGTTTTTTTCAGCTAATATGTTGCCGATTTAGTTTCTATGGAAAAATACTGGTTTTCTTTGTTCCATCTTTGTATATGTTTAAGCCTTCGCGCATGGCAAACACCTTCAACAAATGTTGCAAAAATATCCCAGAATGAATAGATAAATGAAACTTAGAAAGAGACATTTTTAGAGTAAGCAAACAAGAATTTATTTTTAGATCCTTAAAAAAAGATCTCACATTTCATAAAAGACTCTTTACTCCACTAGACTAATAGAGTTTTGTTATTCATGCTTTGGCGACAGTATTTGACTTTTACATGAACGCTGTATAATCAAGAATGACATTCTAATTAAGAGTGACATAATTGACTTAATTCTAAAAATAAATTCTTTTGTAATGGAAGTTAATCTTTGAGTGTAATAGCTCTGGCTACACCTGGGTTTACTATTCATTCGCGTTGCTATGTATTTGAACAAGAGGGTAGAAGTAGGTTCTCTGAAAACACTGTATTGAGTAACAATACAAAAAAAAAAAGGAATAGTTAGGATTACATCACTTACGTCTTTACACGTAACAAGACGTAAACATTTCTGTTAGATGTTGTTAAGTTACAGAAAAAAAAAATGTATTTTGAAAAGGCCACTCCCGATCTACAACTTATAACATTTTGGCCCAAGTACTTAGAACTGGAAATACCGGTTATTAAAAGGTTAACTGTCACTTCTTAGTACAACAGCCAGGAGACATTACAAAAGTAATAGAGTAATGCGCATTATGTCTCGTGTCTCATCTAATGTGAGAGAAAGGATCTGAGATCACGTTAACACAACTTTTACAATCATTCTACAGGTCTTGACTGATCTAGCCCAAGAATCGCTCAAGGTGACTTTTCTTCTTTTCCGTTTCAGGCCAGGGAAACGCATAAACTCAGAAACTGGCGCTCAAAGAAAACTTGGTGGAAATATAATTTCATCTTTTTTCCATGGAACTATAGTCTGAATAAAAGCATCCATGTTTCCATGACAATGCCCCAAATAGCTTAATTCTAAAATTTTACTACTATGATTAATTCACCACTAGAATCTCAAAGATTGGTAAAAGCCACATCAAAACAGGAGGCTACCTTCCTGCAAGTTACAGGCTTTTTCCAGTTACAACAACCTTGTTAAGTGTCCACTCACTATTTCTATATACGGTAGGACCTAAGATGCGCGCCCCTGTCTGTATGCGACGGTTCATGCATGTGCAGCGGCCATTTTTGTTAGGGGCACATCCATTACAATGAATATCGATGACCATTTTGTTTATTGGACACTTTGAGCATGACTTTAAATGACAAATAAGATGGACAGAAATTAGATGTATCACGTAGAAGAAGAGCAGGTTCATATTGTATGTTACTAACCCTTTGATGACCGAAAGTGTTTACTAGGTGCCGTAAATCCTCTGGTTCCATGCACATTAACAGCGGCGACTCTGAACTGGTACCATCTGCTCGGCCTGACATCAGAGAATTGTATTCTTTCCTCTGTCATCTGTGAAAAAAAAAACATTAATAAAGGCGCTGATCAATTTCAAGAAATAGCTTAAATAACAATTGCTGCTTACAATTTTTGTCACACTACAGACTGCAGTCAATGACTTGGAAATTGTACGCATGTGTATTATGCATATTTAAATTACATCTACATATCTATTTCTACATATCCGTACCTAGATGTATATATCTATGTATAGATGTGATAGGTTTGAGTCTTTACAGCAGGGAAAACAGCTGGACTAGATAGGCCAACCTGGTCTTATCTGTTTAATTTCTTAATTTTTTATTATGTAACTAAATGAAAAGTGGGTGAACAGAAAAATAAAATCTGAATGCAATCCGTATTTGGTGTGACCAACTTTTGCCTTATTATATTATATGTACTTGTGCACCTCTTTGGTAAATCTACTGCATTTTTACAATAATAAATTATATTTATAATTTCAGCTCCTCACCCCAAAAAACACAGTGAATGGCCAAAATATATTTCTACTCTTTACATTTGAATACGTGTTTCCATGAATACCCTGTTAGTAGCTTACAATGAATAAAATGGAGCAGTATTATTAGAATGTCCTCCATTTATTATTTCAGCGCTGCCTTCCAAACATCTCTGCTCGCAATGTGTTTTGTTTGGCGTCAGGGATGGGACTGACTAAGAGTCAATGGATTAACTATAAAAGCCTATTCAGTTACCCTATTAGTTTAATGTATCTGTTGGGCCTCACAAGTAATGGCAAAGGATATTAAAGCAGGAAAGAAGGAAATCTTCACACATCATTACACTACACGCTAACACTCCAAGTCAACAACTTTCCAGGTGTGACCCTCCTACTACATAGAGAATCATCATATGCTTAATACAAATGCTTGGGATTCATTAACTGTAAGAGGAGGCATACATTACAGTATGTGGTATCACTTTATTAACCCCTTAAGGATTATGGTCCCTAAACCCATTGAAAACAATGCATTTTGAGCCCGTACATGTACAGGCTTTGTCATTAAGGGGTTAAAAATATATATATAGCATATGGACTTCAACATGCTTCAAGTGTAAGGAAATGCTATTCCAGAAATTAACTTATTAAACATAGCAATTCGTGTAAAGAAGATCGATGACAAATATGTATATTAATTTTCTGTCTAAGTCATCCATCTTCTGTTCATCCCACCATTAATAAGGTTTCCACAGCCAATCAGATTCCACCCTATGGGAGGAAGAACCGTGGTATAGGAGATATTATAACATGTTTTAGAGGAATGTATCTTTCACATCATATTTTGTTAGTTTCCATGCATATGGGAAAGCGACGTATAATCATGTTATTATCGTTGTGTTATAACATAAAAATCATGTAAATGCTGGGGTGAAACTGTTGAAACCTCCACATAGCAGATATTTTTGAGACAAATCAAAATTCAAATAAAAATACTCAAAAATAAATGAATCCACAAAAGCATAATTTAACTATGTAAAGTATATAAAAAGTTCATGTGCTGCATATTAAGAGGCTATGAAAACTTGGAAAAAAACCCTCAAACTATTCTAAAATGAGCAACCCACACATTTATTATATATTTTTGTAAACGTGCAGAATTATTAAGTAAAAGTACATTTTTCATTGCTATTAACTGCTAGTCATTTCACACCCGAAAATGTATAACATAATAACGCAGAACTAAACTTAGTTTAACTATAACTATAACTATACACAGCCGTGTATTATGTGTAGATTTGCAATTTGTTGTACTAGTGCAGTAATTCGGGGAGTCGTTTTTTTAACAGTATATGCTTCTATTTCATTGTCTAATGATTCATAATAAACATTGGCATACACAAAACTTAAATTAACCCCTTAAGGACAATGAGCGGTCCCTAAACCCATTGAAAACAATGCATTTTGAGCCCGTACATGAACGGGCTTTGTCATTAAGGGGTTAAATTTGATTCAACCTGAATAACTGCCTGTAATTACGGTATAACTTCTAACACACCGAAATTGTCAAGGACCCTGTAGCAGATAACCGTCTGTAACAATACGTTTGAAATTTTAAGTGTTGCATATTTCGATATATGTTTTTAGGAATTTAAGTATTTTGTACTTGTCAGCAATCGCAATAAATCCCTAGAACTTTAATGCTTGCAATCAAATTTATTTTTTTTCTAATACGGCGAGTTGGAAGATTCTTAAGGGCCACACAGAACTAATATTGATCAGGGGCCAAGAATTCCCACTTCATAGACTAGTGCCTTAACCTCAAAATATAACTCCCCTTTCTTGCAGTTTGTTTTGGCATTATAATGAAATATTGGCTACGTAAAAACTGTGTAGTCTTCTAAATGTACAAAGATATATGGAAATAGAAATGTTGTTGTACCCCTCAGCCAGATGTGGCATGGGTTAGTACAATAAATCCCATTTAAAATTCCTTTCCTATAGTCAGCTTCATACATCAAAATTAGCCTTATTTTAGGTTGTAAAACCAGTTACACCTTATAACGGGGAAATAACCAATTAAATCGCAAGGAAATAGCATTAAAAGTGGGTTCCCATAAGACTTGTACTTCAAAGGCTACATATATATCAACTTAAAATTGTCATTTAAAAAAAAAAAGGTCTTTTAGGTTATAATCATACTGCATCTATCCTGGAAATATGTTTTAGACTTATATTATGACACAAACTAGCACTATTCTACATTCTGAAAGAATGGATTACTGAAAGTCACAAGAAATGTGTATAATGTATTAATTTATACATTTATAAATAAATTACAGATATGGGGATGATTTCCTAGAAAATGGCTACTAAAAAATACCTATCTACGTTACGTTGTGTGTTGAAAGAATCTGCTGATGGAATCGACTGAAGGTCATCAAGCATCTGTTTGTGGTGGGAAGCCATATTTATAGGAAGACCCCTTAATGCTGGTGGCACTATATGGTTAAGAGTCTTTATTAGCCAACCAAAGAGCTCTCCACAATATGAGAATACAGCACCGTCATCAATGCAAATACGGAAAGGGGTACGGACCCTAATAAATAAGGTCTCCAATAACTAATTTAATAAGAGCTGCTTACCATTAAGACTTTAAGTTATTGCAATAATAATAATAATAATAATAAAGTGCTATTTTAGGGATTGAGAAAATATTTAGCAAACCATATTCATTAGTTTTAATGTTTTGAATTAGACATAAACATGTAATTTCATCAATCTTATTGTATTCAGCAACAAGAAACTTAAATATATTGTTTAATTAAACATTATATAAATGCTCTGTTTATCGAAGTATAAGACTTCTTAAGACAATTAAAAAAAAAAAAAAAATTCACCAGCTCTTCACGGTGATACCTCCAAAAAGTGAAATTTTTTCTATAACAGATCTCATCCATTATGTGATTACTTTCCTGAACTAAGTAATAAAAGGTGCTGAAAATTGTGATAAATTGGGTACAGTTTGATCAAATAAATATGTACGCTTGACATTTAAGTAACATTTAAAATCTACTCTATACATATCTCAGAACCAAAAGGCGGTAATAATTTTGCACCATAAATAAAGTCAAACTCTTACTGAGCCTGATACACTAAATGGAAGAATCATCTTTGCCACGTTTAGTAAGTCATCACTTATTCATCATGTCAGGTTAACCCAAAAATCATATATGTTTCTTTTAAACAGCTAATGCATTTCCCGGTAATGATTATTTTAACTGGCAAATAAACATTTTGGTTACACTAGCGGAACACAATATTTGACAGTGGATTCCTTTTTAGTAAATAAATTAGCACTTTATAGCAACATAAAGGTTACTTATGTCTTAATGTATTTCAGCATTAAAAAAAAGCAGGGATTAAAGAACAGTGCTATGCATTAGAGACCGTTTCCATTTTTCAAAGCCATAGACAAAACAATGTCTGTCTTCAAAACCCTCAGCAAACACAGCAGCTACCTGTTTAATATGTTTAAAAACAACACGTACATTTAGGGGCTCAGTTCAACCCATGAACCTATGTATAAAAAGTGTGTGTAGTTACATACATAGGTTAGTGGCCTGGGGTTAACGTTCAGCACAAGGCCATTTCCTTGTCATGCTGACATTGGAAGCCCCATCCAATAACATACTTCACAACAGTCCAAGCTTTCTTGGGACAGTCCTGATTTTAGCACCGTCCCCATATCCCAGGTAGCTGCCCTGTTGCCCTGCCTTTGTGTGCATTGGGGCATATGGGCCAGTTGGGGAGATGCTCTGATCAGCACAGACCTTGAGACACCATGTCTGCTTCCCAACCCACTTCTGAGGCCTGCCCTCGCCTCTTTCAACAGGGGTGTCCTGATGTACACAGTTAAAATGTTGGGCGGGTATACAATAAGATATATGTTTCAGATTTAAAGGCAAACACTAACCTGTGCCATTGTTTGCCAGCTAGTTGCATCATCCTCACTTGGGTGAATCCCATAGTTCCATCTCCTCTGCACAACATATATCACTGGCTCCACTGAAATATTAAATTTGGAAGACCATTTTATCTCTAGAGTTCCAGGCTGGAGCTCACTGAAGATCAGTTCTTTCCTGGGCTTCAAAGGAACACCTAGAAAACATGGAACATCAGATCAATTATAACCTCATCTGTAACATAGGGCAGATGTCAAAACAGAAACAAAGAAGCCACGAAAGCCTGTAACCAATTTGTTCAATAGTTAGGACTCATAATTAGGACTCATTAGAAATAAAAGTACATGTTTAAAAGACATCATGAAAGACTTGTTTTCTGGCCGGTCAAATTATCCATATGATCATGGCCCCGCAAAATTATGATTTACTAAATATGGAGCTAATCCGTTCCCTATGTCATTTGTTGCTGTCAACAAAAGACTACTGCTCGACTTTCTGATACTTTTTAAGGTTTGTTGTTTTAAGGCTAGCTTACTTAATCTAAATTATAGATGTTCATATATAATAGTGATATCCCTTTTTTCCAAATTCAATTAAGCTTCATGTTCTTAATAATAATGTTCTTAAAAAATACATCAACGACCAATTTGTATTTTTCAGTTCTAACAATTTTCTTGAAATTAAGGGACTATACAGTTGGTCCTAGCAAACATCTTCAAGGAACCTCCGAGCCATCACATAAGATAGCAGAGCGACGCCTTCTATTTTTTTTTCTTTTTCTCCAAATTCACATCATTTTGGATGAAGCCTGCCCCCCAACCAAGCTACTTGCCTTGCAGAAGGTGTATTTGAACAAACACATATCCTGCTGGCAATGCACAGGCTTCAGCTCTGGCTCCCCCAGTGAGACCTCGATTTGAAGGCACAGAAAGCGATCACAATGATATCAACAGAACCAATTTCCTAACTGTTATTGGATGCTTTCAGGCAAATCGGAAGAAATCGCAGAGCACAAAGGGAGCATATTTTTCAGCAACTGTATTCATTGTTCGTTAGAATGTTTGGGGAGTAGACTGTCCCTTTAACTGTGAACAACATGTAGAGCTCAGTCCGAAACTCATCAGTTCTAACTTTATGTAGGGAGCGTTCTGAGCTCTGTCAGTTTGCATTTGTACTTTCTAAAATCCGGCCTTAATTATGATGTACAATAATTCAGCAATTTGCATGTTAAGAAATGTTCCAATCTGCTTGGAATTAAGGTCCATTGGACACACTTGATTGGAACTAAGTAACTCAACCTCAATCTGTTGTATGTAATTGTCAGCAGATGGACTTCAGATGCACCAGGGAGGTGAGCAAGTACAAGTGCATTTCAGTTTACTCCTGCAAAACAGCAAACCGTTAAATCCGAAACCAGATGCACAGACCCCATGATCTGTTCGTATGTTTTTATTGTGCAAATGATTAATTACTTTTATCACGCTTGAGCGAATGTGTTCCTGAATCACGGATAATCAGATGGAATCATTCAAACATACTTTGGTTTTTATTTTGGAAATTCAGGTGTCTGGATTAACATTGTAAATGCATTGTATATACATAGGAAAGTAACTTGTATATTTGGATATGAAATAAAACAAAAAAATGTAGTTATAACTGTGTCTGTTATATGTGTTATTATAGTTACATTTGGCATTTTTACATGTAGTTTAAGATGTTTCAGGAACCTAGCAAGGCTACTAAATGAAGTTAGTCTTTAAGTTACTCATTAGGGCTGAATGTAACAGGCAGTTATGGTAATGCAAGACTACGTTATACAATACATTGACGGAATTTAAACATGCATGGGATAAGCTTAAAGCTATCCTGAATCAGAGACAAGCCCAAGGACTGAGTAAGACCCGAGACCTTACCTCAGGAAAAACAGGCAGACTAGATGGGCCGAATGGTTCCTATTTTTGTTTCTATATTTCTACATTTATATTGGCTCCTAAAAGAAGGTGCTTTAATGCACAACTTTAGGAAGTCGGACAGCAGGTTAGTAGAAGTCTACTAAAGAAAGTAGGGACATTCACCTAATTTGAAGGCAAGGGCTATAGAAGTGTTGAAGTAAATGATTAAAAAAAATCCAAGGTAGTAGACGGCAACAACTAGCTAAGCGGGATTTCTATAGGGATGCCGAATGCCCAATAATGCGCTTCCAGCACAGGTATTTACCTATACCTTATGATTAACTGTAACACATGACAGCATCAAACTACCGGTATTAAGTGCATAAAGTCACATGATACATAGCAATCTGGATATCCAGCATATGGACTGCCCATCCTCTGGCACCGGCATGGTGTGCGGTGCCCAAATATTTGTTGCATTAATCTGAGTCTGGACACCTATTATGAAGGGAGAACCTGCTTACTGTATTTTGGTTACTAATAGACTAAAAACATTTTTCGTTGAAGGAATGTGGGTTTTCATGAAATCCATTGCAAACCTTTAGAGGTTGTTTTTTACAAGAAGCCATTAAAATTGAGCACCTTCTTCCCAAACGATTTAGCATGTGCTCAGTTGTATGAGGAGTTGAGAAAGTCAGGAGGATGTGAATTAGAACACCTTTTGCATTATCCTAAGTGTTACACATTCATCACGTTAAGTGATGTTATCTTAACAAAAAAGATAATCACAAACAATAAGTGAATATCCAAAGTTATCCAAACTTTGAAAGATAATGAAATGAAGGAACATGTTTTAATGTTCGATTTTATGTATTTTTCCCCCCAAGTTATAGTGCTTAAGCAGAATATGAAGTTGCAATTTAAGGGTTATCATGCCGACCATCTTCTTATTTTCCATCAACGGTGTTGCCTGCCATCTTTTTATTTCCCATCAAGGCTATTGTCACCAAATTTGTGTTTTCCTGACCCGTGAAATGCATTTAAATAGTCCTTCCTCTGGAATGTTTCCCTTGGTTCGTATGAATACATTAGTGATAGTATGTGTCAGCATACCTCTGCTAGACCAATATACACTGCCAGATGTGGAGATATCATTAGTGCCATTAAGCTAAGTATTTCCTTTAATTCATCATATAATGAAAGAGCGAGGTGTGCACGTTTGCCTTCTATAATTTGCACAATGGCTTCCATGGATCTATTCAGAATAATGACCTATTTAATCTCCAACCAGTATTTGTGCCACTGGAAAAAAAAGAATTTCACTTTAATCATACATCTCTCGCTTTATTTTCACCATTTTACCCTTCAGTATAACATTTTTTTCCAGACAATCAAAGGGTAACAAGTAAAAAAAAAAAATCACAATTAGCCTCTTATCCCCCAGGTAAAAAACGCATCTACTTGTAAGAAGCCTTTCATTGAATGCAGATCCTGCTGTGAATGTCAGACAATGAGTCCAACTATTCACTGAACATTTGTTGCACAGAAAGAATTAGGGCAATGAGCTCTCCGAACTAAGATTTCTTTTTCTAAATATCTAATAAAAAAAGGCTTTTCAATGCATTAGCTTTGTTATTTAGTTTTTATCAGACCAAGCAATTCACAAATGTTATCTTAAAAAAATTCTGGGATTTGGTATATATATATCTAATATATACAGAAATTTAGTTTGTACTACCTAAGAAATGTAATGCTAGTAATAATAACAATAATAATAATAATTAATAATTATTTATTATTATTATTTTATTATTACTAGCATTACATTTCTTAGGTAGTACAAACTGATTCTATATATATATAATATATATATATATATATATATATATATACAGAATAATTATTACTATTATTAAATATATTATTGCTATGATTATTATTAATATTATTATTTCAAATAGATATCTGTTTCCAGCAGATCTATTCTATTTTTTCATTTAGCTTTATTCCCGTTTATATATCCTAGCCAGAGATGCATTTAAATATTCAGGAAGCAAAGTTAGAAATGTTTGTGTTGTTAAAACCCTAACAATTTCCTCCAAATTATAACCATGACAAGAAACTGTTTTTCCTGCATAATTGTTCTGACATTTAATAGATGATAAGCATATTACTGTGTGGCTGGAACAACGATAATTAGGTTGCAACACAAACACTGTCATTACAATTTCCGTCGACACAGATTTGTTTTTTCAAATGGCTTGGCGGAAAAAAAAAAAGCCAGGAACCTTACAGCGAATCCATACCTTTGTATAGGGTTTTAGGTACTTGGCATGTGTGACCACATCCATTGGAGCAACATTTTTTGACCCCTGAGCATTCATTATCGGCATCGCAACTTTCAACACAAGCTGCGGCAAATCCACTGGCTTTCTCTGGAGCCGGGCAATCTCCTTGCTTCACAGACAAGACGGATTTGAGAAACTCGCAGCTGGTTAAACATTCATGGTGCTTCTTGGGAAAGAGTGGCTGAAAAACATTTAAAATGACGGAAGATAATTCATTGTCATGCGTGCTGCTTACTTATTTTATACTAAATAGTGGAATATATCATTTTTTTAGCATTAAAAATAATTGTGGCGTTTGGCTGTTGGGTTAAATGGTTTCGATATACTTTTGAGATAGGATTGTTCTCTGCGAAGAATGAAATATGAAGAAAGTGAGAACATCTACTCAAATTTTCAGATACTTTGTCTCTCTTGTTAGCAATGTTTCTCAGACAGTGAGATATGACGGGCTGTCAAAAATAAGCCAGGGTAGACCTTGCATGCAATCCCTGTTCTTTTAAGATAATAATAAAAAAACAAACCCAGATTTATGTCCAGTTCAATATGCTATAAATCTCATTTATCTATCCACATTACTGAACATCAGTAGTCCATTATCTAAATAGAACAACTTGGATGAAAACCCTTATTCACTTGAAACAATAAGCTCCGTGCAGCCAATAAAAATAGCAATTTTTTTTATGCCCTATTTTCTTCCATTTCCCTATTAAATTGTTACTATACTTTATATGCTGAATATCTTCAGTCTTCTTTCATATTTCTGATATATATATATACACATACCTTATATCTATCTATCTATCTATCTATCTATATATATATATATAGATATATATATATATACACACACATACATATATCTTAGAAATAGGGAAGAAGAGCGAAGACTGAAGATATTCGGCATACACACAAAGCAAGCATGCAGCTACTTAATTAGAAAAAAAATAGTGTATTCTCCCTTGGGTCCCAATTTGCCCCATGGCTTTGTATTGCTTGCCCTGTTTTGCAGTGCGTTTAAAGCCACTGAGTGTGCTGCTCTTCATTACGTCTCTTTGAAGTTCTAAATTTAGGCTCAATCAATAATCAAAGGGAAACGTTGCCAGATCGAAACGAAATTGCTTGTCTACAGCTGCACTGCAACTGCTTTCCTGGCTCAATGAAAATTGCTAGATAGCGCGAGTGTCTTTTAGCAGTAGTAAAAATAGCGGCCGTTCAGCTTAACAATAGCAATTTATCTATTTCTGTACTCAAATAGACTTAAAGAGCAACTAAACGGTAAAAATAGCTTTGAGGTCTCTGATAGATGACAATGTTTTTTTTCTAAAGCAGGGTGTATCTGGTAAGATCCACCTTGCTAACAGCAAGTCTGACTGCTTTTTTGGTTGATGATCTCAGCTGAGACTGGATGCCAACACAAAATTCTCACTGCTTCTCTAGTTCCGAACAGGAGAGGGGACCTTGTTAAAATTCCCTTTATCAACTGCTGTAAACAAAAACCTGTGTTGCTTACTGCAGGAGCACTGACTTATTATCGGCAAGCAGGCCATCATCTGCAAGCAGGCAGTGCCGGTCTCCCTGAGAAAGCAGCCTGTAACTTATAAATGACGGGCTGCTTACTCCAAACTTGGCAGCTACTGGAAAATTAACTTTGGCTTCAAAAATAAAAAGGCCACACTTATTTTTTTAAGGTATAGTTGCACTTATTTACGACACTGCGTCATCGGTTATACGATGTAAGCGATCACTAATCACCATAGCAGCAAAAAGTTAAATTCCTACTAATTGGCCCACTTGTTAATGTTCACACCAGAACATGTAGTAATAAACCTTTATGTGTAGATTAAAGATATTAACCTTCTTGAATACTTTACAACAGAAATACAATGCTGATTGTGACGTGTATTAAATATCCCAAAAACCTCACAGCTTATAGAGATTTTTTTTTGTTCGGTCTGTAATGTTACCGTCTAAGGCTCGGCATTAATTGTCCATGTTACGGGAATAAACAATACTAACACTATTCTTCCAGGTCGTACCAGTGAAAACCTTGATACCGTTGTTCTAGTCCAAAAACCTAACACTTAGGACCCTCTTCCAGGCACATCTGTTTGGTCTTTTATCCATATACCCCATACAAGTAACCTTTGAACCCAAGGTTAGGTGACAATGGCTTCATAACAAAGGGGTTTTTTATGTAGAGAAAGATGTGAAACACAGTGAAGCAAAAACATTGTCTGGGCTTCTGAGCAAGAAGTCCTCTCATATATTTCTCGCCTAGTCTTGACAGTGATTTTCTAACAAAAAATAAATCCGGCATACCTCACAGAGACTTTGGCAGTTATTCTTTCTCAAATCCCAGGTTTCTTTGCATGGTTCCAAGCACTGTTGAAAGATTGAACAAATAGTCAGTAAAACGGTTGTCATTTTCTACCATATGTTTTTCTTTTCGTCTACTTGATTCTTGGGAACCTAAAACCACAAAAGCAAGCAGACAGACGGAACAGTATTTCACATAATGTGACTCAACTGGCATCTATTGGCAACTATTATATTGGCTCGTGATAACTGGAAAGCTAGTTTGAGAACGATGGCATCTATTAAATTTACCCCAATGATGAACTATATGCCAATTTGAATACATAACAATCAAGATAACTAGAAGGGTGTACCAACTGACCTACTAGGCAAAAGTCAAAGTATCTTTTAGCGATTTAATGCACTTTTCTAAAATCCATATTTTATTTTAGTGAATAAATGTATGTAATAGCATTACCATATTAAAACGGTAATATATCCATTTAAAACCACTACTGTCTATACCCTATTAAAGTGTCTCAGCTAACCAGAGGCAAGAGATGCAATGTATTGTCAAACTGCCTTCCGCTAAATACCCCACATCCCCCCAAAAAATAATGTATTCTGATTAACAGATTGAATAATAAAAATAATGAAATGGAATGATACATAATTGTTTATTTTCCCATTTTTATCAAGACCGTCCCACTGTGAAAACTGATCGAGCTCTGATATGCATACATTGTCCAGGTTTTTGGAGACCAAAGATGCTTAACTTCAATATTACAGCAAAATATATATATAATTTTCCTGACATAAATGAATATATTCTCCCATATGATCACATTGGAAGGGAAATGAGGGATTTTACCCGTTCTAGGCTAACACACCTCAAACGCATGTTCCAAGCCAGCTGAGAAAGAGGGATAGAAAGTAATGTTTTCCAAGAAGCAGGGAAAGTATTATGCGTCAAATTTGGTATTTTTAGTATTTTTGTAAGAAAGCACAAGAGCCGGCTCAGGATGGGGGAAAAAAATCACTTGGAAAATACCGAAACTCTCTGTTTAATGTTTATGTCCAATAAGGACATATATTATCATATAGAAAAATGTTACAGTTTGTTCTAGAATCACCAGGTTTTAATTAAATTACATAGGTTATTTTCAGGACACACTTGTGCACACTGGAAATCTCAGATGATACCATCTGAAATTTTAGTACTTGTAAGTTGATTGGTTGATTTTGACTCTAAGCCAAGTCTCTGATTATTTTTAGCAAGCAACTGTACAGCTGAAACAAATGATGTGTATGTTATGGCTTCCTCTGGACATAAAAAAAGTCTCCATAATGGGCATTAACAGACATGGCTAAATTAACTTGAGTTGATATTTTATTATTTTTTTGATAGAGCTGCATAATGAAAATTCTAAAAGAAATGTATCCTGGAACATTAACATATATATAGCGGTATATATATATAATATAATATATATATATATATATCTGGTGGTTACATTTAACCCCTTAAAGACAATGGGCGGTCCCCATTGAAAACAATACATTTTGAGCCCGTACATGTACGGGCTTTGTCATTAAGGGGTTAAAACGTGAATTTGCAAAAAAAATCGTACATGTGGTAGAAGAAATAAATATGGCAATATAAAGTGTATATTATTAAAATATTTGTACAGACAGTTAAGCAGCGACAAGGCTATTGCCTGTGTTTAACAATAAATGTAAGACTTTGCTTGCACCGCTAGGTGTGCTTACAGGGACACTCCAGCCATCATATGCACTTAAATGAATATGATAGCTGTGAAGCCCCTTTAAAAGAAGTTCTGTAGAATCCCCCATATGCCTTTGCCCAATTGGCGACCTAAGCTATTTTCCATGATATGCATGTGATGTGCTAACCGCCATAACAAAGAGAAAAGTGTGAACAACTTAATGCATCTCCACACTCCAACGGATGAATCCACAGAAGTTCGGTTGGTATAAAAATATGACATTTATTGAAAAAAGTAGTATAATAACAAAGCCAATAGAGAGACGTCTCACATGTTTCGCCGTAAGGCTTAATCATAGCTTACCGCCAATCAGCTCTAGAATCTATTGAGACATTGAGCCTCTTTAGCATTTTTTTATGGCATCCGACTCTTGGTTCAACATACAGTACCCCTTTTTGTGTTAAACTTGCATTATAGAATGGTTCCTGATAGGACCTATACTTTTACTCATTCCGTCTAGGTTTCTGTCTCTACTCCCATTTACTACATACTATGAGTGTTGCAGAACTATGAAAAAATCCTACAAAACATTTGGTCTTTTTCACAGATTGCGGTATCAGTTTTTATAACTGTGTCAAAAGAGATCCATCAAAGATCACAACTTATGCCTCTTCTTGTAAAATTAGTATTTAAAGACCTATAGATTTATAGACCATTTCCCTGTTTTTTTTTTTTGTTTTTTTTTTAAAAAACCACTCCGCAATAAAGAGTAACTTGCATTGAAGCTATTTTTCAGACTCCGGAAAGAGCAGCTGCAAAAACACAACAGCGTGTGAGAACCCCCAAGCTGCAAATTATAACACCAATCAAAAGGCAGACATATTTATTTGTCAAACACTTAATCCTTATTACAACACACCGACATACTTTATGTTCGCATTTGGTACATGCGAAGAAGGCCCATCTCCGCGATACACAGAGCTCCTTTGGAACAAAGGCCACAATGATTTCAGAAAAAAAAAAATTGACATTTCGCGAGGAATTTAAAGGGAAATTAATGCTAATCAGGATAAAACCTATTTCATGTTGAATAAAATGATGGTACATCCATTGGTGCAGCTTTTAAAAGCTGTTGCAGTTCTAAAATGTAATCGTGACGGTAACGGGCCCATGATGGAATAATACACAACTTTGAATATCAAAACGTAATGGGGGTTTTTTCTCAAGGACTGAGGAATCTGATTTGTGGACCTAAAAAATGACACAGGCCACAACAAAGAGGGGTCACACCTCTCAAGGGGCAAGGCACTCCTTTGCCACCCTATGTTCAGGTTGTGTACTGGGGAAGAACCTGATCTTTGCCCCCAACTACGCCAAAGTCTACCACCCTCAGATAAGATGTTGTATACTACAAGGAAGCCTATCAGGGATAGACTCCATGTGCCCTTAGGTCAGATCACAGCCCAATACGGTTAGTAGGAATAGACTCAAGAATGAACTCAGAATTTTATAACACTGGGGCCCTGTTACCCAGTCACACTATTTTAAAACCTGTTTTGGTCTACATCATAACCCGTACTCTCATTCTTCCCCTCTAGTCTAGCTTTGTCAACGCTGTCTCAAACCGTCAATGCCACCACACATATCTGTCGTCAAGAACAAGCAATCATCGTAAGCTTCCGTTTCAGTAGCTAAGCGCGTGATGGATGCAGATATCACAGCAATGTGGTTTCTATGTTAACAGGGTCCCCGAAATCTTATCGATATATTAAGAAGGTATTTGGTTTATATAATGTTTCATCGCTAACCCTGGCTGCAACATGATACTGAACATCAACAACAAAAAAAAAAAAGTATCATATATATATATATATATAGCCCCTAATGATTTACTGGAACCGATGCCTATGTAACTAATACAGTAAAAACCTCATGTCACTATGCAGAGAATTTAACAGTCAAACGAAATTGTGTTCATAACCATATTTTTCCTGCATGGCTGAAACATACAGAACAATGAAGAAATAAAGAGCCCTGTAGCATTTCATTAGTACAATATGTACATACATTTCATCAGTCATGTGTTCTTAATGCTATCTACGGTAAACAATAACACACTGCGTTTCGTATGCAGCCAAGCAGAAAACCAGACTTTTAATGATTCCCTCCGTACAGAACGCTCTGCCCTACAGCAGTCTATAGGATACAAAGGATGAAAATAATACAGACGATAAATAACTGTGGAAGTATGTAAATTAACATGTGGGAAAGGAGTTACTGAAGATAATCCTCAATAAATCATTATTATTATTATATATTAAGTTTAAAGAACTTGAGAAAGGTAGAGAAAGCTGGACAGGCAGATAGACAACTTACGTGTATGTATTTATAACTTACATATAGATTTATATACTTCTATATTAACAACCTAGGGTTAATATAGCAACCGATACAACCAATGAGTCTTTTGTTCAAGCTACTTTTCATTCTAAATCCGGTTACGCTTCGAGAATGCATCCTTTATTACAAGACTACGGTAGCCTCGGGGATTCAACTTCTCTTTCCACGCAATAATAAAATGCTATTTTGTCAAAATACCCCAAAACACTCTCAAGAAGCCGCTTGCTTGGTGACCTGGATCATACGTACTTGTGGTGGTGGTGCAGACATACAAATTAATTTGGAAGTCACATCTGGCCCACAGGCCTTCAGCTGGACAATCCAACTACACTGATGTGAATTACTGTCTAGGGCAGCAGTATTTTTGCATACCTGATAACATGTTAGCGCAATGATGTCTAACCTTTGGCACGTCAGGTGTTGTGAATTACAGTCCCCTCACACTCTGACAGTCCACTGACCAGGAACGCATGATGGGAAATAAAGTCAGCAACAGCTGAAGTGCCAAAGGTGAGCGCTCGCTATAGTGGAACGTCAAAGCTGCCACTTTATGTTCCTATACATTATATATATATTATATATATATGCACACACATATACATTTTCTGGCAAACCAAATACCCTACTGAATAAAGAATAAAGATTTGCCCTATGACTGCTATTTAGCCTGCATTGGTAAATAAACTTTAGTAAAAATGAGTACAAAGTTGTAGCTTGCCTGAAAATAAATGTTCTGCATAACTCAATTAGTTGCAGAAACCATCCATGTAACCCAAAGGTTTAGTCAATGAAACACAAGGCTTAGTGACAACAAACTGCAAGGTGGCGCTGATAAATGTCCAGCTTATTTCTAGGGAAGAATGGGCCATGATTATGAGTCGATATGTTCTCATCTGGATTTCATTTTTGTGTACACATCTAGCTCAGAAGCCAATGTACAAGAAACTAGTTTCTTCAATCACTTCAATGATCCTAGAGAGTAGACACTATGGTTCCAGCACCTAGAAGATAAACAGTTGGCATTTTGGGTCCACTTTGTAGGCCACGCATCATTTACACGGTCAGCACTATTTAATGCAATAGTCTAAAGGAAATAATTAAGAAAACTTTGCAATACAAGTGTATCCTTAATTAGGTGGCCTTGATGGTGTCACTGAGTCC
Source organism: Spea multiplicata (assembly GCA_009364415.1). Classification (NCBI taxonomy): domain Eukaryota; kingdom Metazoa; phylum Chordata; class Amphibia; order Anura; family Pelobatidae; genus Spea; species Spea multiplicata. The sequence continues at coordinate 97,499 of VKOC01016187.1, forward strand.
TAGCCGAGGAACAAGGAGACAATTACAGGAAGGTCATGGGCATGTACTGACTAATGACGTGTTTAGAAAGTAGAGTTCATTGATTGCTTTATATATTGGGACAGAAGAATATTCATGCTCTATGCATTAAACTATTTTAATCATATAGATTGTTCTTCTTCTTAATGCCATCCTCCATTACATAAATAGCTTTCAATAGATCACAAAGTGACATTAAAAGCCTCAGTAAAGCCCTAACCCCTAGTCACATATCTAACCACATCCTCTAAAACAAAAGAGTCCCTTTTTGATCATTTGAAATGTTGAGAGGTATGATTTAACAATGATGTTTGGATATTGTGGACTTTCGAGGATATTGTATTTTCGAGGTTATATATATATAGCCTGTTTTTATTTTAAAAAGTCTATATTTAGGCAGAGAATAGGCTTGTCCCAGGAAGGTAAACCCGAAAGAAAAAGAGGAACTCTGCTAAAAAGCTTTTGTCCCTGATTGACATTTAAAAACAGTAGACGCAACATTACTTATGCATGCTGCTAATTTATCATTCATTAAATTTTAGATCCTAATCCATGTATTTTCTTCTCTATAGAGCTGCTCCTGACAGTTGAGATAATGCAAACATTGTTGGCCTTAAAAATGTCACATTTCAAAAGAATATGTTGACTGGTCACTGACAATAGGCTGGGTAGAATTAACGGTACAATACTTTCAGATGGGTCAACAAGATGCCCGAAAGCACATTCCCATTAAGTGAGTACAGAGCTTATCTACTGAACAACACTGAATCAATGCTAAGCAAACTGTTTTTACTGAAATATGGTTGGTTGAATACATTTGTAGAGTAGATAATAGTCTCAAAATAAACTAGTTAAATAGAATAACGTCTGTCACTTAGTACTGGGCATTTTCTTGGTAACGGTGGTGTGAGCTGGTGTGGCTAAGCTTGAAATTTGAAATAAGTCAATGTACCTTAAGAACCTTAGACAACAGTGAGAATACGTGCAAATCATGGAGTATTGGGTAGCGTTTGTAGAAAATTGGTTCTTGGTCCAGTTCTCATGCCACCAGGTATAGCATGTTTGCTGATACCTAGCCCCTTTTGAGGATGGTATGGAAAAAATATATGGTGAGAAAAATGGAGGTGAGGGGACCCAGAAAACATCAGTGTGTTGACCTTTTCCTGCTTGGTTCCTTTACTTGTTTGTCATCAAATCGCTAAGCAATTCTCACAGAGGACATGATATCAAAAACAGGACAAAAAACAGGAAATGTGCATTTTAGAAAGACAAAATCCGCTCTCATTTACAAGTGAAGAAGTAAAGGTGAATGAAAAACTCAAGCACTACCCCTAAATAAAGCACTCTCTATTGCAGATCATTTCATATTTAGCATATCCTGCTTGTTTATTAAATATATCTAAAACTACAGACTGAACGCATCATACAAGATCACTATGATGAGCAACGATCAAGGGACATGAAAGGGCAAACAGGTCACATTAAATCAGATTCCATTAAATGGTTATCAATATAATGGTTAATAATTAAAAAAGGGTTTATTTAATAAATCTTCTACCAATGCCAACATACACTGTCAAATTTTTTTTCACACCTGGTTACATAATCATTTCATGGATAAGTGTTTGTATTTTACAATGCTTGCCTAAAAAGGTTGTAGATTTTCAGGTATAGGCAAAGAACTGCTATACGGATAGATATATTCTTTATGGAGAAAGAACTATGTATACTCGACCTGTCCAGAAGATGTTATGATCCCCTGTTTACTATTAGGAGGTTTTACTCTTTTACACCAAACATCATCCTTATTATCTGATCTTCAGTTTATTACTGAGCTTCAGGGCACTGCAATTTTCTGGACAGGAGTGGTCCTCACACCCATTTACCCTACTCCCAGCAAAAACTTTACACTGCAGGGCAACAATGTCACGTGTATTACTGGGGCAATTTTCCACTCCAGCAGCATTAACAACATGTTTGCCCTCGGTCATCAATCTCTGTAATTTAAAACATTTCATCATCGCATGTCTGGAAATTTGTTTCACTTTAAGCTACTAAAGTCTTGAGACGTTAAGTTGTTATTTCTAGGACTTCTAGGAGTGGGTGTAGGAACAACTTATCTTTTGTCCTGGAGAAGCAAAGACCTTATTTTTGTATGAGACTTTGGACATATCCAAAGGGATGTACTATTCCACTAGTAATCCAATAAAATGCAGTGTACATTCTAATGTGTTACTTATGTTAAATTGACAAAAAAAACACGAATGTCTGAACCTATAATCCTTTCTGGATAGAAAATTAATTATTTAAACTAATTGATTTCGGATAATAGGATTATTGATCAACAACTCGAATGAAAACATTGTCATTTTCCAAAAAGAAAGGCTACACTATATGGAAGAACGTACAAGTGAGACTCGAATGTAGCAATAGCGTTAGGCTGTTCATTGTGTTAGCACGCTATCTTGTTGCTTCCTTAGTAAGTATGTTTATATCAATATGCTCATTTGTCAGCTGTCTTTATGCATCTTCTCAGCAGTGGCATATGACCCTGGCCCTAGCACAGAGAGAAAAAAAAAAGACCTTTCAGAAGTTGTTACATGTGCATCTGCCACCCAGTGAGTGAATAATGAGGTCTACAAATATCCGTCAACAGAGTGGTTCTGAACCAAACAAAAATTAACAACCGTAGCTAGGCCAAGCCCTTCCTGCTGGGCACAGCCAGCCTCCCATCAGCTCACAAACCACCCAGAAGAACCATCGGCAGCTTGAATTCTTTGTATCCCAACTTTGATTTGTTTCTTCTTGTTTTCTTTTTTCTATATGTTTCTATACCTATTGTATACCAGTAGCATTTAAGAATAGAATAACAGATTATCAAATGGCCTATACAACACCTAAGTAACACATTAGTGCTATAAATGACGTTTAGGTTAGTAAGACCAAACTTATTGATAAGGTTACAAAGACGACACAACTAGGGATGGATTTCTATTTCGCAGGGCAACAGTTTAGCGGTCACTTTTATTTTGTTAGCCACATCTGAAGAAAACACTTTATTTAGAGTTTGTGAAGTTAATTTCTCAAATCCCGTAGACATCAAACACTAAACTGTGTACTTCTATGAAAAAAAAGGCTTTCTGATTCATGGCACATTAATAGTAAAAAAAAAAAAGTAATTGTGTCTAAGGGAGAGTTAATATACCCTGTTATATAGATGCAAGCATTCCTGTTTCTCGCCACTACAATGTCCTGGCATGGTACCTCCGCTAACTAAATATCCATGAACGGGGTAGTAGTAGAATCCCATGGAACATAAACTTTCCTTTGGATTCTCTGCAGTAATATGATCAAACCCAGCAAAGCATGTTAAAATACATGTAAACATTCTAGGCCACAGACCATGCGGTTTTCTATAAATCAAGTAAGGCTTGCATTAGCCCTAGGGCCTAAGTTGGGTGCAATCATTGGGTCCCCTCCACATTTGCACTTAAAAGGTTACGTTGGAGTGGGATAAGCTGACACTTGCTTTAAATCAGACTTGTTAGTAATATGCCTTCCATCTCCGAAGCTCTGACTTGAACTAAAGTGCTGGATCAGCTATGGTTCACTGATAATTGGGCTACTGCAAGACGCTACTTAATCAACTACTCTCTAGATAGCAAAGATTTACAGTTGATTAGCCTGCATAGCTCGGTTGCTTTTCTCAAACAGTTCTAGGAAGAGATTATTTTTGTGCCCAAGTAACTCCAAATAAAGGAGGGGTTTTGCTCCGAGTCTGCTTTGTGAATGCCCCTTGATTCTGTACAGAGTGTTCAGTGAAGCAGATAAAGCAAACTTAAAGATGCATTTAGTTCCCAAGAATGGCGCCATCAATACTACTTCTGTGTGTTATTTTGTACCTTCCATTTGTGTAATCATAAAATGCACCATTTGTTAAATCGGGCCACTTAACATTGATTTTTTTTTTTTTATTCTCGAGAAGAAAGACTTGATCTAAGCATAGTATCTGAAGTTTAGTGGCAAACCGATGGCAGCACATATTGTGGGATGTTTCGTTCCTTGAATAATTTGGTTAATTCATTATTGCCTGCACGGTTAAACTCGCACTTTCAACTCTTAGAATGTACAATAGCCGATACTCAGGCTCACATCATTCAACTTGATAAGTGAGGCCTGCATAAAGTAGCTTCGTATTAAAGAGAAGAAGACATGAATAAACATTCTTAGATATTTATAAGCCTTTATTATGTTTATTATTATGTTTATTGTTTGCTCCTGTGCACACATACTGTACCTGCCTGCTGGTGGTGACATTAAACCGACAAAAGTGGTATGAATCAGGTTGAACATTCCGCCTGTTGAAGTGTTATGGGTTAATAAAGTGACAGATGATATGCACATGGTTACCTGAACCCATGTCAAGAGCCTGAACCAAGTAAGATTCGAGGTCTTACAGCAGGTAGAAAAAGGGGACAGATTAAAAAGACCATTCTTCAATGTGTTTGTGTACATCCTTGGTGCCTACACAAGGCCAGAAGAGTCGGACTATATAAATGCATGAAGGCATTCACACAAACAATTTTCGCTGGAAGAAGCCGATCAATGTGATTGTTCTCATTCTCCATTCCGTCTCCCCCCCTACACTCACAATTAAAAGGCAACCAATCTGATCACACACAGATCAAATTGCTTTAGGAAGACAGCCGAGGAATCTAATCTGACACTTCACATGAAAGATGGGCCATGCATATATAGAGATCTGGATGTCTTGGCGATGGGGCCTGTGGACCCCACACATTGTTCTACATAATAACCTGAAAGCTAAAAGGCTCTGTTTTATTGGGTTCACTGTCATCTCACAGCAAATACCTGATTAAAGCTGAGCTCAGTTATAATTTCATACTTGTCCTGACAGTGTATCATTAAAGTCACGTTAATCGCTACAAAAGACTGAAATTGGCACTGGAATCAATAATTGTGGAAATATTATGCATTGTTTTATTAATACTTGATTCTGTTCTGCATTTTTAAATCCCTAGAGCCAGGTGGTCATATTATATGCATTTTTACAGCTTTATATTGATGTTTATGTCAACATAACAAAGAATAAATTATATTAAAATATATAATTTCCTGGATTATCATAAAGTATACTAAGGGTATAAAATTACCCGCATTCTGTAAAAATATGCGTTCAAATACATGGTTTGATCGATGCATATGTATAAGAATTTTTAATATGCAGAACAACATATGCCAAACATTTTGAAGTACTTAAATAAATTCATATGTTGTCTTACACTTTAAAACTCTTCCATCAACATCTCTGCTTCGAAACAAACGTACTTGTCATCTCCTAACGTCGCCAAAACGGAATCCTTGATTTCTAAAGTAACAGAACCAGCATTTTTCTCATTCTTCACTATACGCGGCAACAGTTGATTCAAATTATAACACTTTCCCATAATAAAATTTTGACACAGTCTTTATTATCGTGCAAGGCAGAATTCCTCTGGGTCGCGGTTGTAAAGAGGATATAAAAGTGCCCTCTGCATGCCTTCAAGCTGACATGAGTGTTCCTAGGATAAGGAACTTGGAATGCTTCAGTCTTTGAAGACTAATGATCTCCCCAATGCAGACTAATATGTTTGATAAAAGTCTCTCAGCATGAGAGAACAGAAAATTTACCATAAGAATGGCTGTACTGTGGGCTTGGCATATCACTGACACAGGCCCTGACTGGGTTTGCGGCTGGAGGCACAGACATTGCAAGCTTTGATTTAAGTGGGGTTTTGACTGACAGGAAGGAGCAGGAAATCTGTTGGAAATCATTAACTCATCTTTCCACCTGAATTGTCACTAAAAGTGACTCTACGGGAAGTTCCACACACGGGAGTATATAATTGACAATACTTCTTTATTTGGAAGTTTATCAGGTCTAGTCGTTTTTGTAGAAGTGGTTAACCGGTTTGTACGGACTTTATACATGTGTCTTGCCTCTTTTGTCTGTCCCTGTGAAAAATCCATTGTATAGAGTCCTTCGCACGTAGGCATTGTTGAGTTGACCGAGCGGTCTCTTCCTAATTAAGTTAAAGGGAAACCAATGCTATTGGAGACGTTACACCTAAAGATTGATAAAATTATAGACAACGTATGAGTGTATGTGCTATCAGGAAGAATCCTTTGCATGGGTATATATTGTGAGGGTACAGTAGTAAGATATTTTCCATAGTTCACTTCCTTGTATAATTATACTTAACATACCGAATAAGTACTACTGTATAAACAGCACAGAAACCCATTACAGATTCACCAGTGTTTCACATTTTCAACTTTTTTCTTACCAAATACTCTCAGCACCTCCTGTTTTCTCTAGTAAGTATCACTTATTATAACTGTTTTCTAGATCTTAAGATTAAACCGTTCTGGATACCCAAGAGGTAACACAAAAAAATAAAATTTGACTGCAGATAAGAACTATTTGGCCCGTCCAGCCTGCCCATTTTTTCCTGATGTACTGCAAGAGGTAGAGCTTGGTAAGGCTGCATGGGCTTTGGCCCAACTCCTGCCTTGATCTAGCTCAAAATCAACTCCTTCTTCTTTTCCTCCATCTTTAGTAGCTGGATCCGGCTTGGCTTGTACATGGCTTAGCAAACCAGACCAAGAGTCTGGCTGAATCCTGAACTCAGCTCATGCTATACCACTTCCAGCTCTCCCACCACCACCATATGCTACACTTACTGCAGGTTAACGCACTTTAAATGACCAAAGACGGGCACTGTTCTATGGCTAAAGGTATGACTAGGGACTACCATCACTATCATAGATCATATTGTAATTGTAAATGTTTGCATGTAAGCATAATTCGATAACAGTTTGACTAAATACACAACTTGAAAAGCATGCACTAAATAAGTTAAGCATGTTAAAAGGGTCCCTTAGTATAGCATCAAAACCATGGTTTAAAGCCTAAAACTGTTTTTGGCATCTTATCCCATATAGCTATGTTTGGGAAATGTTGTGCCGTTAATTCTATTTATAAAGCTGTTTTCACAATATGTCATTTTATGGGCAGTTCAAATCCAGTCTTTGTTTAGGCTACTACAAGATTGTAAAGCTAGTCGATTACTGCGTTGTGAGATTCCGTCGCTAATTTCAAAGAAATTCCAAGTGATAAATTTATATTGTTTGCAGTATTCACTGCACAAGGAAATTTTAAATCAAAGTGTTTCTATCAGCAGTCTGATTTCCTATTGTTTGAAACTTTAGCATAGACTAAATATTCAGTATTATGAAATCATAGAAGTGATGATAATATTTTGTTACATTTGTACAGAACATTGGCTTTGATATCCAATGATGGGCGATTTTAATTTTTTGAAATTGCAGTTAGAAATATCTACCACTCCAACTGCTGAGTACTACAATTCATATAATACTCCATAAATACTCCTATGCAATGTTCTAGATGATGCATGATAAGAGTGGTCCATCTTCTTGCTTCCAGACTGAGGCACTGGACAATTTACAATTGTATTGCAGAATGTACAACAGCTACAAAAAATGCTACAAAATGCTCTAGGCATTGGGCAACCTGCAGATTTACTGTCTCTTTATAGTATTGCCAGTGATGTATTTATATGGCCTGGCCCAGGGCAGAATCCCCAGACCACCACACCTGCTTGTAATTCGTTCTGCAGTGAATGACATCATATTTAGCTTACCAGCGAGCCCAATCCCCATTGTTACCTAAATTAGTAAAATATGAAATCAGAAACAATTTCATTTCGACACCCCAGACAGTTCCCCCATTCGCTCTCTTACTTTAACATCTCACAGCTGGGGGGGTATAGCAGTTTGCCAATTTTTTGAAAAATGGCATAAATAGTAAGAATGTATGGCAATAAAAAGTAACATTTTTATTAGCAATACAGCCTGATTCTTCTCTCTTTCCAGTAAACGGTGGTATTTCTATGTCCAGCACTAGCCCTTGTAGGTAATATTTCATCTTGTCAAAAAAACCTAATGAAACCTGTAAGTTTTGAGCATCTCTTCACAGGACAAACACAAGCTCAACATTTCCTGCTGTCAAAGCACTGGAGAAAATTTACAAGGCGGATGCTGAAAAGTGGCCAGGTAAACAGATCACTGTGTATGTGCTAGAACCAGCAAACGGCTCGGGGCTCTTTACACATCGCGTAAACATTATCTGTATCTGAGTCTTCAGTAAAAAGACTTGTACTGACATCTCCCAACAGCATGCTATTATATTTACTAAGCAATTGCAGTACGTAAATAGCAGCCATAAAGTAATTACTGCCATGCGGAATAAAACACTGAAAAGGTTGCTATCCCCGTCACTTCCATCTTTCAGTTATCAAACGGATGTAAATTTGTTTATTTTCACCCTTGGTTAAATGCATCTTTTTTATTTGTTGCACAAGTGTCCCTTTCGTACCTCATTTATGTCACACTCTAATTGCCTCGCACAAATATTTTCTCTTGACCTTGGATTCTGGTAAATCATAAACCTGTACAGCGTGTGAAAAGACTTCTGTTCCTAGAGTTTGATGATGTGCAAAGAATTTATCAATAACAGAAAGGGGGTCATTTCATCATGTGGGAACCTTAAAGCAGGTAGGATTCGGGGCAAAAATGTCCTAACACCACAACCAAGATTCTTGATTATAAACGTATCCACTGTAAGAAGCTCTGCATAAATTGTTGGTGCCAGAGCCTTCACGTACATGGGTCCCAGTGGGTGCAAGGGACCCAGGCTGCAATTTGACAGGAGCAGCCATTTGCTGTCCCAGGATGTGTTCTTTCCTGATAGATTTGTGGAGAAATAGAACTGTTTGTTCTGCAAAAAGACGCTGCCATGTGGACAGCCTCCGGTGTGTGCCCAGAAAGTTCCACCATTTTGCGTACCAAACCAGGAGCATAACACGGGGCAACCAGAGGCAGGGACGTTACATGTAAGACTGCTCACAGCAGGAGGGAAAGCTGTGAATGAGGTAAGAGAGTGAGTTATGTAGTATGCATGCATGTATGTGTGGATTATGTGTGTGAGCATGGACGTGTAAATTGGCCAGCATAGATGTGTATATGCAAGTGAGCATAAATGTGTATGTGTGAGCATGAATGTGTATGTGTGTTTAAAAATGTGCCAGTGTGTATGCGAGTTACCAGGCATTGTGTGTGAGCATGTATTGGTGTATGAGCATGGATGTGTATGTGTGAAAGTGCATGGGTGTGTGAGTGTGCATGGATGTGTATGTGTGTGTGGGCATAGGATGTGTAAGTCGAGTGCAAGTATTTAGGCATTTGTCAACAAGTAAAAATACGAGGTGTTTATATTCAGCACACACATTTATCATATGAAATTGTGTTTACAGATTTAAATATGATGAAGCCCACCTTAACTTTATATCATAGGGCCAGTAATCTTAACGTCCTGTTCTCGGGTTCCACATGATCATTCCTCCTCTTCTATTACCTTTGCCCTGCTGTTGCAAGGGTGGGTTGAGGAGAAGAAAGAGGACTTCAGGACAGGAAATCCATTAGATAATGCTGATCCTGCCACTCTGAGACACAAATCTGAGCTTTCCAGACTATCTGACTATTAAGTAACAAATAATTACATAACTGAAAAAGACAAAAAGGATTTTCAATGTATCCTTACTTTATTTAAAACAATAGTGCAAGAAAGATTTGACCCAACTGGAGAAAACTAAGTTCAAGAAAGAGATCAATCTTTATATGGCAGAAGAAATACCAGTAATGCATAATAGTATTTTACCTCGCTTGTTTTTATCCATTATCATCTGTCAAAGGCTAAAGACCAGTGATCTCCAGAGGATCATAAAAGGAGAAATGATCCATAAAGTACAAGCTACATCTTTAATTTTAACATTCCCGATCTGATTATACTGAATCACGTAAATGGTAACCTAATATTAAGTTCTCTGTAGATGTAATCAATCACCATCTTAAATTATCAAGAAGTAGAAAGGAATACGTGTTCAGAACTGCTAGTATCAATCTTGTTGATTTAATCACGAGAAAGATTATTATAAATGGGCTACAACCAGGCCTTGATTACATCCACATAGCTATTTGGGTATGATAATAAAGCCAGTAGAGTTACTTTCTAGTTCATTAAAATTACTGATATCTTTTTAGTAGAATCCTGACCATATGATGAAGTAAAGAATTTAGGAACCTGTATTGAAAAGAGCCGTACAACTTAATTTTATTAAAAAAACATACTTTTTTTAAAGCACTTGGTTGTGCCTACTCCTTGCTCATGTTTGGCCTAATTCTTGCCCAGTCCTCAACCATGAATGATTAAACGAGGCTAGTCCCTACATGTGGCTAGCACTGCCCAGGTGGGTGGCTAGCCATTCCACTAGAATAAAACCAGTCCTTCAGAAGAGAATACCTACCCTGGAAAGTTGACATGAACCATATGCTAAATAATACATTTTTCTTTACCATTTCTTTTGTTTCCATGCCCTCATCCACCGTACTGTGTTTTGGGGCTTGAATTTACCAGCATGCGCCATTCATATCCATTTTTTAATAAATAAATAATGTTAGGCAAATAAGCAGTAAAAGAGTGTGATGAAATGTATTAAGACTAGATGTTACCACAGATATTTTAAAAGCTATAAAATTACAAACAAGCCTGAACATATGAGTTCATTAATTAAATGATAGTAACAATTTGCATCGTAGTAGATATGAAATATGGTCAAACCAAAACCAAAACCACAGCTTCTCCTAAAAAGGGGAGCAGGCTGTTTCAAGGGCAGAGGTGGCACAGGCAGGCTGTTTCAAGGGCAGAGGTGGCACATGCAGGTTGCTTCAGGAGCAGTGGTGGCACATTTAGGCTGCTAAACGGGCAGCGGTGGCACAGGCAGGCTGTTTTACGGGCAGAGGCCTACCACATCAATGTCTGGCTTAGTAGATAGTAATAGGACTTATACTGCACTACCGTCAATGTCTGGCTCAGTGTATAGTGGTGGGAATTACTCCGGACCATGTCTGTTCAGTAAATGTTATTTAAATTAATAATTTAATTAATAAATCATTTTCCAGATTTCATTTTTTTTCCAGTTGATATATAAACATTTGTGAAATAAATATTCTTGGCAACATTATTTTTTGTGTGTGTGTGTGAGGGGGGGTACCACATACAGGATCCGCCCCGGGTGCAAAATACTCTAGGTACGGAGTTGACTCATTTAATGTTCCCTGAACAATGAATTTGGTGCTTTTTTCACTGGTGACATAATCTATAGTATCTTTTACCTCCTGAGAAACAATGGTTTTCATTTTTTCCTAGAATTTTTAATTTGAATTTGGTTGACGCTACTAGTGAATCATTGCTACAGCAAAACGGGGAAACCCGCAGGTGTTCTTGGACCTGAATTTCCATCACAAGAATTGTGTTGTGTATACATTGCATGACCACTCGTGTAATCAAAGCATAAGCAACATTTCAGCATGTTTCAGGGTTTCCGAGCTTGTCCGCTCTTTTGCTTTCAGTTACCACGAAACAAGTAACTCTGACTCTGAGTAACTCATGATTAATATGTAAAGACACTTCATAAAGTTCCCAGATTTGAGAATACGTGTCAACTGAATTCACACATTGTATATAATTCAGACTAAACTACATTAAACTGGTTTCTGTATATATTATTATTCTGCCCAGGCAAATAAGAGTTTATACCAGTACTGTGTAACGTCACCTAGAGTGCACCTTGGGAAATACTCTTTTGTATCATATCTCATATCTTTTAATCTCAAGGAGTAGTCATAATGTGTTGTTCTGACACATGTGATTGATATTTGTACAGTCTCTATGCATTAGTTTATTGACTCAGAACAAAGGTACATTCACTCCTGTCAATTTACCCCAGAGTACATAAATGTATGAAACAAAAACGTTAAAGGGCACATATCGTTTTCAGACAACGCATTTCATGTTAAATACATTGTACGACTCTGCGTTATTTGAGGAGTACTTGAGTTCCGTATTCACAATGGATTTGATCTATCACATCTTTCAATTGCACGGTCTAATGAGATTTCACTTTAATAGATTCAATTAGTTATTAGTTTATGTGCTCTCTGGGTTGTGTATGTCAAATTGCTACAGTGAATAATGGCTTATGGTTGCCCCTTGGCCCCTGGGGTTTCTGAAATGTTTTGCAGCGATTGTCATAGAAAAGGGGTTAATGAACAAGGGTTCTAAGTGCTATTCTAGGCCTGTCAAGTCTTGAATAAGCATTATCTCGTGAAGCACTGTTTAAATGGAGCCTTCAACAGAGAGGGAGTTATTATTGTACTTTAAACAGCCTAGGGACTAATGATAGAAGGATGAATCACACACAGAAATTGCATTTCTTTAAATCAACCTTTAATGGTTCTTCCTCTCTCATCTGTTCTCTTTATTTGAATAAAAAAGATCCATCTTAACAAAAGAAATAAACGTTCCTGCAGAATACCTACCTTTGAACATTGCTTATGATTCTGACACCAAATCAGGGATCCATTGTTCTACAAGAAAACAAACAAGAACAATAATTATTTTCTGCATAAAAACATATGGTAAATATGTTATTTCTTTCGTGTAAACAGAGTAACCTTATGCTGTGATTTTAGTTTGCAACTAACATACAATCTACTGTTAAAACAGTGAACATGAGATTCCATCAACTAGTGATGCCCATCAACAATGTATCACACAGGGCAGCAATGTATCCCTAGTTCTCTTTAACAATCCTTGAATGAAAGGAGTCATCTGGTCACCGTCTTACAATAGACCACATTTAGGAAAGTAACTCAACAGCAAATTTGAGTCTTAGTAGTTTGGAAAACTGAGTCACTTAGGCTGAGAGATTGGCTGCTTTCAATATTCCTTTACAATATTCCTTTATCTATTGACACTAAACAAGCATAGCATACAGTGACACATACAGCTGTCACCCCTATTACACAGCCAGAAGAGGATAAGCAAGAAGGAGGGTGGAGTAAGTGATCCATGGACTACACTAATACATTTATATTATATTTATAATACATTTAGCCACATTGAAAGGAATACATATACAGCCTTTAGATGTTTGTGTTCTGCAGACTGAACTGTGTAGGTTATTGTGGTTATTGTGTTAGACCAGCCTGGACACCACAGACCAGATCATGCATGCCAACTTTTGGGCCAGTATGTTTAAACAGAAATTAGGATTGTGTGTGTTTTTACAGAAATGTATGTAGGAGGCAGTTATGCTATAATATAAACTTTGCTTTACGGAAATGTAATGTCAGCAGCAGAATTGCATGAGCGACACATCTGGCCAAGAATCAGTGCTGCCAGAATTCCCAAAAACGTTAATGAGTACTCACGGAACTACCTTTGGAGAACATGTGGTAGAAGCGATGTATCTGTCTAATATTTATAAGTGCTGTTTCCACTAAGAAATATATTTAAACATGGTGCTTTTATCACTGGCATTTGCATCCAACTTGTCACGTGATTTAGATGTTTACTTGGACCAAGGCTGTATTAGAGGTAATTCCAATATCTACGAAGAGCCAACTCAATGAGAACATTTGTTGGGGTCCCACTTGACCTTGGAGCTCTGCACATCTTGAATGCTAATTGTATTTCCCATATATATTACTACTTTTTTTTTACCCCATCATACACCCCACCTGGAAATATATAGTGTCTTGAGTACCTGTAAGATTATATATTGTGAAGGCTGGATTTATGCTGTGCCTTAACTTGAGTAAGGGTAAGAGTAAAGAATATAGTCATGCTAATCATTCTTTAAAACCAGCATATTAGTTAACCCTTTCAAGACCGGGACGTACCTGGTACTTCCGGGTCACGGGTCACCAGCAGACCGGGACGTACCAGGTACGTCACTGCCTTTACACGATCCAGCGTCCCTTTGAACGCTGGGATCGCGAGGGGCAGCTGCTACTGACCGCTGGGTGTTCCCAGCGATCAGTAGCAGCCACCCCCCCTCAATTCCGTGCACGTGATCGCTTTTCAGCGAATCACGATCACGGAATTTAAATATTTAAAAACATACTGCGGTCTTCAAGTGAAGACGCAGTATGCAATCGGCAGTCCGGAAGGGGTTAAACACATAATGAGTCACAAGCACCCACTCAGTGTTTATTTAACAATCACAATAAATATTTAACAATCAACACTGTTTGTTAGTAGTAGAATATATTTCTATCAATTAAACCAAGCCTCACAATTGTGATACATTTTTTGGTACCCTCACAATTACAAATATCACTGAGAAGATTTTACATGCTTACATTCAACCTTTTATGAGGCCAATAAATTGTTTTTTGTTGCCCATGGGCCCATATAATTAGCCAACCAATTGCAATTAAATTGTTTTAACCAAGAGCACCAATGAAGAAGCACCTCCACAACAGGGTCAATGCAGGCAGATGAAGTATCGCCTATTAGTTTAGGAAGTGAAGACCTTTATATTGACCAAAAGCAGGTGACCACTTACCCAGAAAACAATGTTAATTATTGCAAAATGACACAACACCAGTTTAAAACAGTATTTTGATTATGGGCATATACTATATTCCTTCCACTTACTCATTACGATTGTAAAGGAGAGGTTTGTCGGAAATAGGATATATTTGGGATAATAATTGGTTTCCCCAAAATACACCCCCCCCCCACAAGAGTAAATGATATACACATGTATCCCCATTCATTTATACAGTTTGTATGGTTAATACGCAAGCCAGTAAGACCAAGATAAAGCGTTAAATGTCGCAGTTCATCAATGTTCTTTGCTCATACATGAATGCACGTGTATCATGGCTGTTTAAAATAAGCAATTAGCATAAAGAAATTTCATAATACAAGCCATTTGCAATCTAGTAACATCTGTAAAGTGAGTTGTTATTCAAGTATTATGTAGATGAAGCACCAGCATAGCTGAACAGAAGTTGGCAGGGCTTGGTTGCTACAGGCCAATAGCCCAATAGTCAAAAAGAGATTAGCGCACTTGTAGTGCTCTTGGCCTCATTTTGTGGTCAGTCGTTGCCAACCCCAAACTTAACTAAATGTTTTTGCTGGAATCCAGACAAATTTGTTCGACTGAAATGTACCATGATCATTTACCATCAGTAATGTCAATGCTTGTAAATAACGTTAAAGAATAACAAAAATGGCAATACTCTAATACATTCACTTAAAACTGTTACGGTATTCAGCATTCTTTCTATGATGCTATCTCTATTTCAGAAATTCGGCATGTGGTGTTGTTAATGAATTGGGAAAAAATATCAAATATTAAAAAGGATAACTGACTTTTTAATTCGTTTAGGATAGGACAAAAAACCATCACAAAATCTGGATGCCATGATACGCAGAACATATAATTTTTAAGAAATTAGCTTGTATTAGAAAAATTGTGATATTAATAGCTTTCAATTTGTAATGCGGCTACGCGTGTGGTTTTAAATAAATGTCAAAAAGTGCAGTCCTTTCAACTGCACATTAGCAGATTTTTAAAACATTTGCTGTGAATTAATGAAACGCTGGTCATTGCCACAAAACACCCACGTGCATTTTTAATCCTGGGCTTTTGTGGATTCATAAGTCAGCGTTGCGAATGGTCAGACCACAGCGGCAGGAAAAAACGAATCATGGCTATTTGAAAATTTGCTCTTAAATGCTTCTCCGCGGGGGAGAAGCAAACATCAAGGACATAGTATAATGTGTCTAACAAAATAGTGCCTTACCACAGGCTTGCTCTTAAAAACAGACCTTTGCTTAACAGGACCACCCTCCAAAAGCAGCATGTAATTTGGCACTTGTGTCCGCTTGCTATAGAATTTACCATGTATACCCTTATCAGTAGGATTCTTTAATGGAAATCAGAACATATCACATATTCTACAATCATAGTAAATAGTCCCACCAACAGTGTACCCCAACACGAGGTCACATAGGTTAAATACTGCTTTATGGCTCATCAGTGAGATTAAATACCATTAATTATGCATTAAGAAGGGCAAACCCCAGTAAGGTTCCTCTGAGCAGGGCCAGATGCTCCTTACCTATATTAACGTTTGCTAGATCGTATATATATATATATATATAGCAGTATTATTTCTTTTCATTATTTGAATGTATTCCTGGTCTATTTTAAGGACAGGTATTAACTTGGGTCATTTTAAAGTTTTGCAAAATTTGGGACATATAGCATGTTTTGTGATGGGCCAACCACGTTTAATCATTTCCTACTATTCATTAAATGTTGTAGGTCGCGGAATATGTGATGTTTTTGAACAGTTCCTTTCCTCCCTAGTTAGTAATATTATGACTGACATGTTAACTGCATTCAGAACAACACAGCTTGACTAATCCCATATTTAGAGGATGGTTTGTTTGACAGATCCACCAATTCAGACACTTATTTAGATCATTATTTGAGAAAACAAAACAAAACCTGCTGTGTTGGCATATAACACTCTCACCTCTAAAGGTATTTTCCATGTTATTAAGGTCTAAGTGCCTTCTAGAGACACTGGGACGGGCAATTAAGAAAGGTGTCAAGCTTGGTCCCAGAGGGCCATAATCTTGTAGGAGGCAATGAACATTAAGTGTTTCACTAAACAAGGTGGCAACTATTATCTCATCACTTTAATGATTACAGAATAAATATAATTTCATATAGGTTCCATATCGCAAGCTTGTTTGAGCAGGACCCTCCTAACCTCTTGTTACTCTAAGTCAAACTGATATAGTATGCACTACTTGTTATGTCCTGTTTACCTATTGTACAGCACTGCAGAATGAGGGCGCTATATAAAACAATAACTAATAATAATATGCATTTCTAGTTGGCTGTCCCTTTAGTTGACAAAAAAAGACATCAAATATATGTAATTATAAGATTATCAGATCATCTGCAATATTAAAAATCTTTCTGCAAAGAATATGAAATGCTGGTAGCATATTAAGGGGGTCAATATTAGATACTTAAATATGTTACATATAATCATAAAACAACAATATTTTGACATTTTATATAACCCACGATATTAAAACAAATCATTATTTACACCAAATCTCGTTAGGATTTATCATACTGACAGCATTTTATTAGCAAGCAATGATGTCGCCTTCAAAGTACATTCCTATCGAATGATGCGCACATGGAAAAATTCTACAGAGCATCAACACATTGTCTGACACTTGCCTAATGCAGATGGACTATAAAAAGATACCCTTAACCGCAGGGATTCGAGAAGGAACTACTCTGCAGTCACACGAGTGAAAGTGAAGCGCCATCATCGCATCTAGGATTTTATAAAGACCGGCAATTGACGGCAAAAAAGCAGTTGACACTAGATAGCGATCTCACAACAAAAAAAAAGTACATTAAGATAAGACGCACAAAGCTTATTTCTATTACAAAGACAGCACCCATATGTGTTACAAATGTCATTCACGCAGTACATGTACCATGTCAAACTCAAATCAACAGAATTTACTGGCATATAAGAACCATATCGCCCCATATAGCCTATCCATTTTTTCTGATGTATTCAGGATAAAGTCAGATAAAGTCCAAGATTACACCAACGAATAGAGATAGACAGACAGATAGACAGATAGACAGATAGACAGCAATGCAAATAATGTAATAATAGAAAAAGTAGAAGAAACTGAAAATTTTTAAAAACTGCTGATTAAATAATGAAGACACGAACATAAATATTTTATAATACTATCAAAAATATCAAAATGTTTGCTAGAAATAAGCAGGAGAAAGAATTGTTTGTATAAACTCTTAAAAATTCCACAGTTGCCCCCTTTCTGTCGCAAATTTTTGCCAGGTGACCTCCAACCTCAAAGGTCTTTCCCTTTTTATGGTCCAATTTAAAATGCTTATTCTTCCTGACATTCCCATTGAGTCCTTTGTGTGCTTGTTTGACCTTATCTGTTTCCATAACCCTATGGCCGCACTTTATCCCTTCACATAAATCTACCATAGATGGTGCCTTTTTCTACCTTGTTTTGAGGTGACCTGCTGCCATGTCTGATCCCACCCAGTGCAGGACAATTTTGAAGCACAGTTAAAGACTTTTATAAACACGGGAAGATCAGTCACACCAGCCTGGAAAAGCCAATAAGGACTGTTTTTTTTATAGTAAGTGTTTGCAAAGTAGTGCCGTAATTGGCTTATCCAGCCAAAAGGAGCCTTTTATCTGAAGAATGTTTTGGGAATCAGCTGACAAGCGGAGATTTAAATGCCTTTGAGTGCTCCACTAGATCAACCAACAACAACAAAAGCTTCTTAGTTTTGTTTTTTGTATTATATTTAAAAAAGAAAAAAGTGAAAGTGAAAAACAAGTTATTGTATAAACAAAGCACGTTAGGTAAACAATCCCAACTTTAATAATACAAAGTCTAGGTTCTTCACCTTCAACTTACCGATATCAGTTCAGCTTTAGATTTTGAAACTATAGTGCTGAGAAATGTTACAGACGTGTTACCAATGCAACATGGTATGATGTCACCAGTGATGTCACCGTGACCTGAACTCACTCAGGAATTACTGAGCGGATCCAGAAATGAACCAATAGAAGTTTATTTTAGAAACTTGTCATAGTAACATAAATATGTATATTGACAAAAAACACACAGAGAAAGCGATACTGAAAAAAATGGCTTTAATAACTAATACTGGATTTACTTCATTTATTTATTTTGGTTTCAGGGGACGGGGTCTCTGTAGAATCTCATAAACCAAGATTTCATACAATTTCCAAAAAAAAAAAGCCCAGCCCTACAAGTTCAGATATTTTCAGTTGTGTCCGTAACATTTCTGTAAAAGTCGTTTCAGTTGCTGGCTTTTTACTGCAGTGTACAAAAAAAAAATTCACATTATTATGGATTTTCCATACTCTCTAATTAATTGACTTACCAGTCACCAGTAGGACAGTGATTTAATTACTCAAGGAATGTTTTGACTTACTAATTGCCTGTGCTGAATTTTACCCTTGGAGAAAGAATTATGGATACTTTAAATCTGTTTCCCAATCTTGTAATAGAAATGAAGGGTAAAAGTAGGGGAATCAATGTAATGTATAATATAAAAAAAACTGAATTAAGCATGTGTTTTATATCCCTCAAAATCACGACCAAAAAACCTATATATTCAACAAATAAAAGATGTAAATGACATTTTAGATAGTTTAACTTGTTCATGTCCTTATGCATATGTCCAAGGAACGGGTTCACTATATCACGCAGGTAGGTGCCTCCATCATGTTTTGCCGAATCCAATCCACTCTCACCAGCTTGGATAATAAAAGTGAGAATATTGACCTACAAGCAATTTAAAGGAGTTATGTTCCACAAGCTCTGCTGATTTTAATATCTTTTCCCAAAAATATTTTTTAACCCCTTCACGGCCAAGCCATCACAACACATCGTCCTTATTGGGTTTAAGTCCTTAAGGGGTTAATCATCTAACATGTTGCTTCATTTATCATTTTCCATGGGAACACTAAGTTGCCATGTGACACAAAAGCAGGCACAGACAGGTTTACCCATAAAGAAAAAAAAAGAAAAAAAGATAACATTTCTGTGTTGCTTTTATTTGATTAAACCTTCAGAGGAATTATAAAAATGAGAGATCTGCTAAGTCTTATTTGCGCAACACGTCAGAGAACGCAAATAATGGTTTGGCTACGTGAAAGAATGACATGTTCCAGCATCAGTCAGCTAGTCTGTGAGTAGAATTGGTACACGGTAGTTTCCAGTCTCTTGGACAACCTCAACACCCTACCTTCATTTTGAGCCATAAATCAGAGAGTTGGCATGCTTTTCTTATCCGCAGTGCTACTTTAATAATTAATTGGAATTGAAACATGCAGCAACCTGTTCAGTATTTAAAACAGTTCCCTCTGACTATAAATAAAGCTGTTACAGATCGTTTATTTTATGATATGTACGTTTTTAATCCATCTATGTACACGGGTCGTGAGTCTTCTGAAAATGTACATAGATTACGAGCATTTAAATAAGATAGAAGAGTACAAGGCTGCATTAATGTCTATATATTTAATTACTTTACAAATATAACCATATGATGACCGGTAAAAAAAAAAGATTCTTTCTGAAATCCATTAATATAAGGTAGTCAGCCACCCAAATGTTCCACAAGTCAAACTGATATTTTTTTGGGCTTCAACAACCCTATTGGAATATTAGAGTCCTTACCTATGCCCCCTGAGACCTACAATCAATGATATACATAGATTATTTAATATTCACATGTATAAACATGAGGTAAATCCAGCAAAAAAACATGCATTTACTCTAGAGGGAAAATAAAAATAATTTGAATTTGAATGTATCTTCCTGGTATTTAGTAAATTAATATTCCATATAATTACACACAGGCATTTGATTGCTTTCGCCACAAATTTTGAAAGCAATTATGATCATCGCTTAATTATTTGGTAGAGCTTTTTAGGGGTTAAATTTAGCCAACGCATAGCTCTAGCCAATTTGCTAGCAAATATACAGATAAAAAATATAGAGAAAGATTTCACTGTCACTGGTGTCATAATTATTGAATCACTTTCCACACTAAATCATTTGGAGTATAAACGTTCTATAATCTACTCATGTATTGTTAGAAATGTAAAGTGTTCTTAGTTTGTTTAGGCAGGAGATGAGGTCGCAAACCATAACATTCAGTGTTAAATGTATGTGAGTATGTAGGTCAACGTGGATTTGATTTAGCTCCTGGAAGCGCGCGTACGGAAAACAGAATAAAATTATTAGACCTGTGATGTCACTACTTTATTCCTGTTTCTTACGAATTTAGAAACGCGCCTAAATGCTACATTGAGATCCTTGGCTTACGCACTTTTTTTTTACAGTTTCACAACTTTGAGTAGTAATTATTTGGAACAATAATATTATCACACAAATCTAAAAGCATAACATCTGGTACTGATCTCACACTCTAGGAATTAAGTTGTAAGGCGAGAGATCTGCTGCACAGTAACTTAATTTGTTGAAAGGGACTACCAGCGAAGATCTTGTAGCTCAGAGCCACCGGCCTGGTGATGGAACACTTTGAGACCCCCGGCTGCTTGTTTTTCTCAACTCACAGAGGTCATCATACATTTCCTAATGAGAAGGGTCTTGGCAGAGGGGAACTCTTAAGATCTGTGACTCCAGGATCACATATCTTTCCTTTGCTCAATCAGCTGATGCTTGCCACCTAAATATGGAGCCCACAGCCTGTGGTGTAAAAAGACCCATTTATGCTCTGTAATTTTTTGTTAGTGTTGCCTCTTCCCTCTGGATTCTTCAACTTGTTTAACCCCTTAATGACAAAGCCCGTACAAAATGCATTGTTTTCAATGGGTTTAGGGACCGCCCATTGTCCTTAAGGGGTTAAAAAGCAAGACTAGAACAGGTGGCATAATGTCACAACAAACACTGTTGGTACACAATGATGTATATACTAAAGCTTTGATTAAGCATTACTTGTATGTGGAGGGCAGATCAATCGCTTGAAGTATTCTCATGAGATTGCTCGGAAACACATTTCCTGATATTAAACCAAAGTTTGCCACCTAATCCCAGGCACTTCTTCCTGTCGAAGCTAAGTTCTATACGCTGGCAATATTTTTTCATCACCTCACATCAACAAACGTCATGAGGACCATCTTTACAGAGAATTATAAGGCAGGAACCAAGAGCACATGCATTCTTCTGGGGCCAAATGAGGGTTATCCATGTGTCAGCAATCACTGTGTTTTTGTTCTTCTCACCCAGATGTACCCAACTCAAAGGGAAGTGTACTATGATGAAAATACAGGATTGAGAATAGGTGGGTAGTAGAAGATGGGACCTGGGAAGATTTAACAGTAAATATGGCCCATTACAAAAGGGCAGATGGGAGGGGGCCCAATCCAACTGGTTTGTCCTCCAGAATACTGCGGTCAGTCTTTGTATGTTATCATAGTTCCTACTGCAAAATCCTGGGTTATAGAAGGGTAGGAAGGTGAGCCTTGCTGAGGGAACAGAGGGGAACCTCAGAGAGATGGGGGTTCAAGGAGATAATATATGGGGGGTTATGGATGTTGAAATATTTCTTCTACACTCAGTTTCCCCAACTTTCATGCTGATGGCTTTTTATTCTTATATGGCAATAAAAATTACATTATAAAAAAAACAGTAATAAGTTATCCATTTGTTCTTCTCAGAGCCAACTCTGAATGTTTAGGGGCCCTTACCCCTAAAGGAGTTTTGATAACAGGTACATTCCAATATGGGATTCATATAGCTTCTAAACCGTGTAGAATACAGTATAATACAGAAATCAGGTGTTTCAAAAAGGTCTCCATTCTCCCGGCTCCTCATCTGGTTTTGTCAACTTACTTCTTGATTAAGTTACGCATAAAACACCAGCATGCACACAAACGTGCTAGCAGTGTCGACCCATCTATGAAAAACTATTTTACTTATCGCATATTCCCTGATCAGTAGAAGGTTCCCTACGATCCTAGCGGAGAGCCTTGAGTGAGCCTTCATTGAGGTATTTGTACAGTAGCCTAGCTCAGACCTCCAATGTGCACATTAAGGAGATAAGAATAAACCAGTGATTGCTCTAAACAGCTGTCCACAAGAGCAACGACTAAGAACGAGAGTCTAGAAAATACACAATTTGTTACCCACAAGACTGGTAAGTGGGATGGTAACGTGTAACGTGGGATAGTTGTGTTAATTAGTTGTTTTTTTAAAAAATCATGTTCTTATTTTATTTTTTACCAATTTTTTTTAGTTATTCATTGCTATTTAATATTCCTTGAATGTCATTCCACCCTTTCAACACCAGAGAGGTGAGCCACGCTTTAATCTAAGAGTATTGAATTACAAACAGAACAGGAATTCTGTATAACGTTGCTTGAACAAAAGTGATTGAACCTATTTTAAATTTGTTTAATTGAGCTGTCTGTGCTCATAACGGGATACCCCAAAATCCTGACCTTAAATCCAGCATCCCAGACTTAACCCATTACTGACACTAGAATAGGTCTTATATGTGAGTGTAACACTCTTAGCAGGCAAACTCGGATCAGAAAGCTCTGCCGACTCCATTGAAAACATATTTCACCAAACATCATACCTTCCCTACCCATGTAATATGGTAAGGTAATAATGAACTTTGGTGACTCCACCTAGAAGAAGCTACTGGAAATTTGAGAAGGTAGCCAGCTGTCTAGCTATTCCAAGTAGCTCTATCTGCTAATCTCTAAGGTCACTCTTTCACACCAATTACTATGGCAGTGCAGTGTGACCTCGACCATTTAAAACCCACACGTTTCAATCATTAAACTGTCAATAAAGCAGGAAGAACATTTTTTCTGACATTATATATGTATCAATCTTATATTATATATATATATGCACACTAAGTGCTAGGTTATCCGTGCATAGTAGGAGAAGAGGGTCCTGCTCTTGCCAGCTTACCCTCTATTAAGAGATTGAAGGGGGGATGATAGGAGGAAAGGCACTCCTTGGGCCAAGAAAACTGGGGTGATGTGGAGAACCCAGCGGTCTGGGCATCTTGAAGGTGGGGAGGGCAGGTAGTCTCTTTAGAATGCACCCTAAGGGTATTAGGAACCCAGTCTTTTTATCTTACATGAAAGTGATTTGTTTGTTGCATCAGAGTAGAAACTGACTCCAGAACCAGAATTCCCTCAAACAAAAATGTATCTCCTGGAAATTCACTGCAATTAAAACATTAGGCAGTTTTGGGGGGATATTAGTGTATCTGATTTTGCATTTAACAGGGAACACAAAGCAACCCATGGACAGTATTAAAGGGACAGATAAAAAGAAAACCCCAATATTAGTTTAGGGTTTTCTTTTTATCTACAATGGACTGTAACTGTTTCCTGACACAATTTAAGAATATTGCTTGTAATTCTTTTAATAGAAAGTCACAAAGTATGCAATGATGCCGCAAGCTTCAACCACTCAATGAAGGGGGCGTAATAACCATGTAACAAATCAAAAATATATTGTGGAAACCGCCTGATGGTGAAATGAAGCATTATCCCAATGGACAGTGCTATACAATATGGGGTGCTATAAATTAAATCAATAAATAAGAATGCACTCAAAACTGTGGTATAGAGCGTATTAGAGACCGTGCAGGGTCTCTATCTTTTTATTCACGTAACATAGGCACCTAGGAGGCACAATTTAACAAGGCGCTCAGGTCAATGACACTTAAAAGGACAACTACGTATTACATTGAAAAGCTAAAAGTGAATTGTACAGTCATGTAATTTTTTAACAGAACCGGTCCATTATGCTTAATGTGTCAGTTCCCAAAGCCTACACCTGCTTTGCACTCTACAGAGACTCTTGGCCATCATCCTAGAGTCCCAGCCAACAGCAAACTAAACAAGAGGCACCTATCATGCAAGACACTGCTCGTTTAACTAAATGACTGACATCAATAGAAGAAAATCTGTATTTAAATTAAGAAAAAGCCCCCAAACCGGCCTTAGTTTCACAATATCTAACAATATCTATGCAAAATGTTAGGGAACGATCCAAGAAAGGATCTTGTTTTTGTAACCCCTAAGGATAGCCTTAACCTCTGGTGCTTGTGATATATAATTTTATATTATTATCATTTTGAAAACAGTATAGCACACGTAAAAGCTAGTATATACAATATTGCAAACATACCACAGTTCAGTTAAACCTGCAATCTACAGAGAGTTATTTAGATTTTGCTTTGAAGTTAATGTTTTCAACTGAGGATTAGTTCAGAGGCGTGCTGACTCTGCTCTGCATTATTTAAGATAGCGCGTGTATTTCTACATGAAAAGAAATGTTTGCTGCCAATAGTATGCACTAAAATCACTGGGGACTTTGTAAACTGTGATGAATTCCGTGTTTACAACAAGCAGGCACATTAAACCTGCTATGCGCCCTTCCCGTATAAAATCATTCATATCTGACCAGCTGGAAAAGGTGCAGGGGTCTGTTTTAACATAGTAGTAGACGATCCAGCTAGGACAAATCCTGGCCCCAGGCTTGGTTTATCAGGCCTTGCAGGAGCCGAGCCAGACTTCCTTGCACAATATGGAAACGTAGAGAAATCAATATTGAACAAGAAAAGGAGTTTGTGCCAGCTTGGCTTTTTTTTATCTTTCACAAGCTGGGCAAAGCCAGTCATTGGGCTCAATCCCAACTTGAGATAATGTTGGCTATCACAGTTATAGTATCCAGATCCACTGTTCAAGTAATATTATTGGGATACCTGGGAACTCTCCGGGTTTGACACACAAAGCGTTGCTTCTCCAGATCTCTGGATCATTCTCCTCTTTCTCCAAGGCTGTAATATTTAGCCAATGCGGACTCTCTACCCAACTGTCCTCCTACCCCCATCCCCCTATAATATCATACTAATATCAAGGATACATGGACGCCTCCAATGTATTTACTTTTCTGATTTAAGAAATACATACTAGAAGACTGCAAGTACATACATATCCACTAAACACAAAATGGGAAGAGGAGGACATTACACTTTTGTAGAAGAAATCATAAACGGATGCTTTTCTGCAAATGTTTTCCCTTTAGGCCGTGTACATTTACATAACAGATTATTTTTTTTTCATTTTTTCATTTCCATCTACAAAAATAACTAACTCAGGGGCATAAAACATACGCATTGTAACAAAGAAAAAAAATATATATATATATGGTAAAATTAATTTGTACACGGTGTAAATAATTCATTACTTTACAGACAAGAATGATGACCTTATGTGGAACTCAAAAACTCAATTCCAGTACAATAAAAACATCTGGATTATGAAATAACGCCCCTTGGCTGTACTTTGCAATAATGAGATTTTATTTTGTTCAGTGTTGACACAGTGTGTATATAGAACCACCCTGAAGTAGGGACAGAAAATGAAAAATGACTTACATAATATATATAATTCCCAAAATGTGCAATATCGATTTGAACCTTGTCCAATGTATTAGTTCTCGTTAAAGGCGAATACCTAATTTACTATACAACGTGCGGGAAAGTGTGTTTGCACGCAAGTTATTGCAAATATCTACTGTACCTCAGTCAACATATTAAACTAATGACAGGCGGATGATTTATAGCAATGTTTATTTGTTATAGTACTGGAGATGGCTTGTTCAGCTGTTCCGTGGCCATATTGTACTGAATATGTTTGTTCATATAGGAGAATTCTCTGACATGGAGTTCCTTGGAAATCCTTAGTTTCTGACATAGACTGGCTGTGACATAATTGGGCAAGGTCGATATGACCCTGCTATCATTTATCATCCGTTAAGAAAAAATAAATGTTTAAAGGAAATAATCAATTGAAAAGTCAATACATTTCTCATATCAAATGACTAAGGTCATCGGGTCACTAGCTGTGGCTGTCTGATTTTGAGATAATACATAATGTGTTATATACTTTCCACTTATCTAGACTCATTATTGACAGAAAAATTCTTTTCAACCCACTCTTCCATAAAAAAATAAATTAAAAAAAAACTTTTTAGCTCGAAAAACGATAGATCTAAGGACAGGTTCTATGTTCTTCACCGATATATTCTTTAGTTTAGACCAATAGGGAGAACCTACTAGGATGCAACCTACATGGGTACTGTGTCTATCCATGTCAATTACAGCGGGTTTTTAAAAACGAGATTTGGGAGAGGAGATAACAAAATCTCATGGGACAACCCAGCGCAAGTGATCACAGATGGCTACCTTATTAAAGTGACCCATGGACTATTGTAGGTGAAACCGACAAGTAAAATGTCCTCTCAATTGTTTTTGAGAACGAAATGTGTCTATTTGTCAGAACTGTGTGGTTTCAACTGCTTTTTCTACATAATAAGGATATTTTCCTATTTAGAGCGTATGTTTCTACAAGACTATGCCAACTAGGACCAATGTAGGAGGCCTAGCTAACTTTTTACAATAGCCAGTCCTACCCATGGTCCACCAACTTTCTCTCAAATGCTGCTCTTCCAAAATCCCAACCAGCCTCAGCCATAATTATTAAACTATATGTGTATTTTTGGAAGAAATATTTTTTAAATCCATAAAACCAGTTTATAAATCTGTCCTTTGTAATCGAAGAACATCTACAGTATTTGTGCCAAAGGGGCATTAATGTCAATAAGATATCAGATATCATATAACCAATGAACATATATGTTAAAGAATGTTAAAGAGAACAATTCATGCCAAAAATTTCTACATTTACATTAGTTTTCTCTGTTCTTACTTCCAGGCATAATGAGAAACGTTTGCACATATGTTGTATGTATAAATATTACCTTGTGATCAGTGGAACTTTATATAATTTGGCATATGTACTATATGATTAATTATTATTAATTCATATTATTATTTCATATTCATAAGATGTTTTTTTTCTTTATAAGACTACGCTGGGGTCTCAGAAACCAAGATTTGTTTTCTAAAAGGCAAATGGGGAACAGCAAGTTAAACAATTATACATTAACGTGACTGAAAGATACACTGTTTAATACATCAGGAACAGTCAAAGGAACAAGCAGCAAGATTAAAGCGTCTATTCTGGTGACAGAATAGCTATTGATACAGAGCATCCTCCACTACATTAAATGAAAGTGTTGAAAAAGAAAAGCTTTTATTAAATACGTTCCCTAAACCCGAGTGAAAAATGGGCTATTGATTTTACTTGTTTGGAATAGCTTTCCAAATACTCTTTTAAGTTAAATCAGTAGGTATTTCAGCAAATAAGCGAAGTCAATTTCAATTCCACTCGTGGTGCGTGTGTTTGTGTACAATCCATTCAGCGCAAAGCCCTTACTGTTTGCCTTAGTTGTACAGCATGCCACAACAGGCAAGCAGCTGACTAGATCAAAGGGACCGTGTCTGCCTCGTTCTTCCTCTGTACACTCGGAATACTCATCGACAAGCTCGCTTACTTAATGATTTCACCGGGGCTGGAACTTAAATGCTACGTATATGCGTCCAAATGGGCATCTGCCCTTACAAGGTCCAGCTTGTGCGCTTGGGTAACTGAACTTTCCAAGCTCAAAGCCCAACCAAATATTAAAAGTATGAGACGTATCCTATACCCGATGGCTTTACAATAACCCCACGTATTAACGGGGAGCCCAGTCCCAATGTATGTATTGTATGCGTCTATGTATACGGACCACCGAATTGTGATACACAAAAAGTAAATTAGATTTCATAATAAGCTGAATTTATAGATAGATGGGTTGGATAGCTGAATGAATGGATAGATAGATAGGACACACACGTTTACTGTGATATTGAATTACAAACGATATACTGCAAATAACAGTCTAATACAGGGATCTCCAAACTCGGCCCTCCAGCTGCTGCAGGACTACATCTCCCATACTCCTCAGCCAGCCCCTTAGCTGAAGGAGCATTATGGGAAATGTAGTCCTGCAGCAGCTGGAGGGCCGAGTTTGGAGATCCCTGGTCTAATATATCCTCCAAACACAAAGCTGTCATGATCTCATTTGATGTCAGTGGAATGTAAACACAGTTATGGATATTTGTGTTATCATTCATCTAGTTCACAGTAACAGGCTGACATTTGAGAAGTACAGAGAGAGAAAAGCAAACCAAGTACTGTTTAATCCAAGAGTCTGTCAGGGCATTAAAGGTGCTGTTCCATCTATTCGGCTGAATTGAAACAAGTGGAACAAATTGTAGCATTAGAATCAGCATCGCTAGCGCGGTGTCCAAACACTTCCCATAAATAAATTATTTAATCAAGAAACAAAGATTTGCTTCATTCATCATTTTTGCCGGGAACATTTGTCATGTGACACAAATGCAGGCGCTAATACGCTGTTGCCATAGAAAGTGAGAATTGGTCCTAATCGTTTTGGTGGTGTTTTATGTTTTCCTTCCTTTAGAGGAAAGGCAAAAAATGCCAGGTTAGCTAGATTTCATTTGCTTAACGTACTTGAGAGTTCAATCATTGTTTTGTCTAAGTGGAAAAAGGTCAAACGAAGCAAAACATAAGGTTAATTGGATATATGAGACAGAAGAGAATGCACGGCTTTCCAAATTTTAGACAATAAAAGTGTTATATACGGTATATATATTTTAAGTAAATATATTTTTATATATTATGGGTCTCCTTTATTTATTTTTACCTATAATATTTATTTTATTTATTTATATACCTTTATTTATTATATACCCATTATTCCCTAGGCTTAGTTGTTAGCTTTAGTTCTTTCTGTATCTGAACTCTCTATGGACTCCTGATCGTTCTCTCTTCTTAATTTATGTATGTTGTATAGTAAATACACCAATTTAACTTTCAACGTCCAGTCATTTACCGAAGCTAAGCTTCCGTTCTCCGTACCATTTTAGCGCATAGTTTGCCTAAAAAACTCTTCATTACCAACTATTATTAATATATTTAACCTTACATTGAGCTTCTTCCCATTAGATAGATCCCACTATGTCTTTCTACTTACGAGCTACAATTTATTTAAGACTATTAGGATTGCAAAAAAAAAAAAGGTCATTTGAGTTAGCGAGCTCTACATCCACGTATCAGATATACTAAGTGGCCAAATGGTTACAAACAAATGGTCTTTTCCAAAAAAAAAAAAAGATGTGAGCCAGCACTTTCCATGCTGGTGACTTGAAAGCTCTGTCACAATAGTGAACATACACACAACAGCTGTACACTGTAAAACCCCAACACAGCTGTATTTTCAGTAAGCAGCATTATAAAAAGAAAAGGTTTCATATTCCGGTTGGGTGCTTAATGCATGAAGCACTTAAGGTCACATCAGGATTGTCACATCCAACAATGTTTGTGTGTCATATTAACGGACAACACAGTTCCACAAAATTGTGGGTCTAAGGGAGTAAATCTGAGCTCTTCTTCTTCTTCTGCTCTATGACAGGGGCAATTATACGCGTACTAAGTAGCCGGCTTAATAGCTTGCGCCAATTTAGCCAACCAATACTTGGTAGTTCTGACCCTGACACACAATCTTTTTTAACGCTCGACTATACCCAAAGGAGTCCCAGAATGATAGAAAGCAAATGTTTCAATCAAGGCTGCACATAAACCTAATTGTGCTGCTAACCTATAATTAAAATCAAGTTTCTTTTGCAACATAATTATTTTGATTATAAAGTTAATTAGCTGAATACAAATATATTAGTGGGGGGGGGTCTCTAGAATAGGAATCTCTAACCCAAAGTAGCGATTACTAATTCATGTATTATCACACCAAGCTAGCGCCAATTGGGCCAAGTGGCTACTAGTCAACATTTATGCACAACACTTATACATTCAATGCTGTGGATAAAATGACCCCAAACACCAATACTCAAGACCCAAGACCAAATGTTTGATTTCTACTTTTTCCAGTGCAATAGAGGCAAGAATTGCTGTTTAATTACGTTGAATCCAGTCCATTATTTGTTCTTCAAAGTGCCACAGAATGAATAGCCATCAGCTAAAAGTAATAAAACCACTAGTCTTGACAGAAAAAAATGAAACTCAATGTTACACATTGTTATCTATCCAGTATTGGTTTAACATTGAATTACAAAAGCGTGGAAATGCTGATATTGGAAGAATGATAACAATTAGGGTTGGAGGACAAATAGAGCTTGGGTCTACATGGTCCTTCACTCTCACTTAAACATTAAAAATGAACTTGGAGTGTTTAAAGAATAGTCTTTAAAGCAGCGTAGAAGTACTTGCTGTGCCAAGTAAGCAAATAGAGGTTTAAATTATGAAGTAATTTAACAAGCAGAACTAGTTTTATTAGAATTCCAACCATGAAATGTAAAAAAAATGGTTCATATGGGTACTAAATACTTGTAAAAAAAAAAAATTGGGATTAATTTCATTTTTTTTTTTTATCATAATGGTTATTTTTCCTAATATTATCAAAAGGCAACATAATTTTCTTAATTCGGGGTTCTATGTGAAAAATACGGTGACAGGTTTTTCTTTTTTTATTTTTTTTTGAAAAAGCATGATTATGAATGATTGACAGGTCTCTGAAATTGTCCTTTATACGTTTAAAAAAAAAAGAAAACAATTCAGAAATCTCTGCTGACAAGCATGTGCCTGTTTCAGATTTGCAAATATACTATAAAAAAAAAAAAAGAATACCTCCTACACAGCTTCCAGCGCTAAGCAATCCCTTTCATGAATAGATAACTGTCTGGCAATGCGGTCTCATGGGTTAAAGTAAGCATTATTACCAATGTTTTGAAAGGGATCTGTTCTTAAATGAAAAGCAGGCCTAGATCTCGTTTCAGATTACAAAGAAAATCATAGAAAATGTCATATTTCATAATGCACGTCATTTTGTGAGCAGATAATTGAAGTTTGCCTCCTTTTAAGATAGGTTTAAGACATGTGTGGTTCATATACTACCTGACAGCCAGCCAGAAAAACCCAAAGCTATGTTATTGGCAAAGTGAATACACAGGTATATAACGTATATAAACGTATAGAAACGTGGCTAGAAGTGACAATTGAAGGCAGTTTTAGAAAGTTTGTTACCCCAAGGGTCGTAGGATAATTATATGGATTCCACAGGCTAATAGGTCAGAACACATATATTGTGTAGAATAAAATACAGCCTTGAGATTAAAATCAGAGCTGGCTTTCCAATTATACGCTTTGCAGCTAGAGATCTGCCTTTAAACAAACCTATAATCATTAGGGCAATCTCCTCTTTTTTTTATGACTGCAGTATGCTCAGGCTGACCACAGAGGTGGCATTTGTCACTGTAAAAAAGCCAACAGGTGTCATAAAACCGCCATGTAAATAATTCTATGAAAACAGGCTGCCAATAAAATAGCGTATTTCATACTGTTCTATTGCGTAAAACATATATTTAAATTAAAAAAAACATTTTTTTCTAAATTATTTTATTTTCTACAAATGTATTTTATTTTCTCCAGTCTGGTTTAAAAATAAATAAATAAAAATTAATTATATTAAAAATTAAGCTGTTTTAGCGGGGAAAAAATCCCTGAAAACTTTTACAAAGCTGTTCTGCCTAACCTTCCTCGTAAATAGATTGTCAACTCACAAGAGCAGCGTCCTCTTCTCCTTTTGCAACAGCATGCTTTAAAATTGTCATGTATTTCACTGCCCCCCCCCCCCCATTGTAACAGCGCTATATAAATAAATGTAACGTAATGAGCGTTAGGCGACTCTGTAAGAGTTAAACTTGTTACTTAATCAATGGAAAAAAATAAGACTCGTAGTTTTTAACACAAAACAACTCAAAAGGTAACGACGTAACGAGACAACGCTATGACGTCACACTGTCAAATGACAAAAGGAAAAACATAATGCATTTTGAGGTATTTATTAACAATTTGATTAGCAGTCATCATTAAGATTCTTAAACATGACTGTTGCCATCTAGATCACTAGGGACAGGTTCAGTGGAGGGTAATGTATATTTCAGGATCTATACAGCTTATGCAGAACACCCAACAACCCACAAACAAGAAAAGGTTTCTACCACCGTAACTACTTTTAAGCAAGCAAACGATACATTTGTTTTGAATCATAATAATCAGGAACGATACCGGAATAATATTTGGAAAGCATATTCGGAAACAATAATATTTTAAGAACAAGATTCCGCAGCAAAACTACAAACTCAACATGTGTATTATCTTCAGAAAAGCCTTTCATAAATCATCCTAATTTATTTCCTAGGCTGGGTTGCAGTCTCTATTGATTACAATTAAAAAAAATTAATTTTTATATATAATTTTATTATTTTAGCTTTTTTTTATAAAAATAAAGTGGGTAGACAAGTGCCAAACCTAGACCCTGAAGTTGACATTATGACTTCTAATCATAAGGATGCAGTAGATGCAGATACTATTCCAAGTTAACAGAAATCTATAACACAGGTGGGTGTATTTTCAGCCTATTCAGTGGTATATGAATGCACTGGGGTGGAATTTATCTCCATGATGCACATCATTTAAATTAAATGAACAAGTAGGGGGGAGAAATGATGGAGCAGTCAGGGGGAATCGAACCCACACGCAAATAATTCAATTAACTCAATATGAGTGAGAAATGATGGCACAGGCAGGGGGTTGAGGGGATACCCGAACCCACCAG
Organism: Spea multiplicata; assembly: GCA_009364415.1. Classification (NCBI taxonomy): domain Eukaryota; kingdom Metazoa; phylum Chordata; class Amphibia; order Anura; family Pelobatidae; genus Spea; species Spea multiplicata. Next base: position 130,797 of record VKOC01016187.1, read on the forward strand.
TTTAGCTTGTCTCAGTAAAATGAATAGGAATGGGCAATGATGGCACAGTTAGGAGGTTGAGGGGGTACTCGAACCTACAACTTATGCTGGTCCTTAGGACCCAGATAATGCAATAACATTAATGTGAGTGAGAAATGATGGCACAGGCAGGGGATTGAGGGGGTACTCGGACCTACAAGTTATGCTCGTCTCTAGGACGCAGATAATTGAATAACACTAACGTGAGTGAGAAATGATGGCACGGGCAGGGGGCTGAGGGGGTACTCGAACCCGCGGACGGGCTGTATCGGAGGCTAATGTACCTGGAAGTGCTTGAAGAAGGCTGAGATGCGAGTGATGTGCAGACTCAGGCACCTTGACGTGCATCGTGCTCTGTAAACACTGAGCATGGAGAGAGTCTCGTCCTGTTTGCGAGCAGAAGAGGCAGCGGCAGATGCAGCTGACTTGGTAACAGCAAAGCTGCCCCACAGCAACATAATCCACAGGAAAAGGGTCAAAGACCAGCCATGATCTTTCAGCCCCATCTTCTTCAGGTGTTCAGCCAGAGGATGAGATTGGTGCTGAAGCTCCCCCTGTGACTGACTGACTGACTGGCTGGCTGGCTGGCTGGCTGGCTGGCTGGCTGGCTGTGTGGGAAGCGGGATACAGGCTACGGAGCCGCAGAAACTAAAAAAGAAAGTTCAATCATTCAACTCCATTGGGTTTTAGCTGCTCCACTTCCCCCTCCTCCCGGAGCTTCGCCCCCCCCCCTCCTCTCCGGGCAGCTGCACCTCCTGGGGGCGGGCTCAAGCTGACAGGACTGCCGCCTTATTGGATAAGAGGGGCCGATGATTGACAGCAGCTTTGGTGCGCTGATGAGAGGATAATGCAATTGCAAGAGACAGGAAAGAAATGACAGGGGGGGGGGAGAGTGAAGAGAGTGCGTTCAGTTCTAAAGTTATTCGGCAGAAGGGGTTAAATTGAATTGTGTGGGTTATGCAACAAACATAGGAGGGAGAAAATGTGTTTTTTGTATGAAGGAAACGTGGTAGTACCTGAGGAAGCGCCCTAGATAGTCCCAAGAGCGTGCAATCTATTATACTGCAGTTACCCAAAATTATTATTATTATCATTATCTTTTATTTATATACATAAATACAAGGGTATCCAAAATCCAAAAAAAGGTATCCCCTTTACCAGATTTGATTTTTTTTTACATTTTTTTTTTCGTTTATTTACGTCAAACACGGCGGAAGGGAAAGAATTGGAAATTAAATATTGCATTGTGTGCCTTCCCTCTATCCCCATCTGTACACAAATCCCACAAAACCATCGCTAATAATGCATGTTTCTTTTGATCATTAAAGTTATTTTACCGTGTTAACCCCTTAAGGACCAGAGCATTTTTTTTGTGTGTTTTTCCTCAACTGCTATTTTCTCACCCACATTTTTCTATACCCACATTATATATATAATTTTGGGCACAGAAAGGGCTTTGTAAGTCATATCTACCGTATATATATACGTAGGATATGTAAGAAATGAAATTGAACTTATTAATAAAACTCTATTTATTAACGGTTTTACTGCTGGTATAAATGAAAAAAAAAATAATATGTATACATTAACGTGCCCTGATTTAAAAACCACCCTAAATTTTTAATTTTTTTTTTCTTTGTTTCTAATTTTTAGGTTATTATTTGAACCCCTTCCTAACGCTAAACCTAATCCTTCAGGTCAGGTAAAGAAATAATGTTAAAAAAAATATTTTTTACATTTTTTTTTAAACCTTGGTCTTGAGACCTACGGAATCACTTCTACTTCAACTGTTTTCTGTCTCCCTCCAGGTCACGTTCACAGTAAGAAGGAGAAAGTCAGAGTACAGAGACAAAAGCAATGCTTACAAGCACGGCCCTTGTCATTAAACTGTATCCCTGCATGTGATTGGCTGTAGAAGTAGACCGTAGACTGACCACTTCAGTCAGAGTGCAGCAGTTACCCTGCGATCACCTTCACGGGACTGTTTTTAAACACATGAAGTACCAGGTACGTCATTGGTCCTCTAGTGATGTCTTTTCATGACATACCTTGTACATCATTGGCCATGGAGGGGTTAATCTGATTTAAAAGTAATATTTTGCAGAAATTCATCATACGTAAAAAGCCTTTAGCTCTCAAAAAGCTTACAGTGTGCAACTGTAACACAACTAGATGGAAAAAGTTTGATCATTATCAACATATTGTTAGGAAAGGCACCGTTACACTTGGACAAAATATAAATTGTACAGCCAAAAAACCTTAGCAGATCTGTTTTTTTATTTTTTTTTTTCTGAAGATTTAATAACAGGGAAACAGCACCAAAAAAAACTTTCAGTTTCTAGGGCAACAACCCAGTGCTTGCTTTTGTGCCACATTATAAGTAATCCCTAAAAAAATGATTCTTTATCTGCGGTCAAATTCCATGTTTTCATGTTTGTACATATGTGTTAAATGTTAGGTTAGACTTGCAGCTAAGGGGTACTACCAGTTCTGGTTTATGGATTTGGGAAAAAAATACGTTGCACTCATGGTTGTTCAAAGTGAATAATGTTATTAAGCCTGAGCTACAGCATTTATCATTTTCAGAAGACTTAAAATCTCTTGGTGCCCATAAATCAGATCTGGAAAATTAACATCATAACGCATGATATAATACTTCACAGGTTCCTGGGGGTGGATAGCCATAGACTATGTAGTAGACATTTAATGAAATATCCCATGGTGTATGGAATTCCATGCTTATTGCGTATTAAAGCAGCTCTAACCATTGGGAAGCACTGGTTTTAGCGTAGAATTAGAAGTCATATCATCCAGTTTTAATGGGGAGATTATTATCTATTATTTATATAGCGCCATGAAGTCCGCAGCTATTCTTACAATACATATATTCAAAGGGTATGATAAGCTAGAACAGACAGACCCAGACAAACTGATACATTAGGTAAAGACTACTACTCGCAAGCTGACACTCTAGAGCTTCACTAAGACGCTCTCTTATTAGTGATGTCATAGTTACACATCAGTAACTTAGTATATCACCTTACTTTGCGTCAAAAATGTAAAACGCAAGCGTTGGCCGCATTACGGGTTTTGCCTGCTTGCTTGACTAGGCAACTAACAGTATAGCTACATGTAGCAACATACCAATAACTGTGTCTTAATAAAGCCGTATCACGCATGAGATATGTGCTTCTATATGCATGGTTTGCATACATCACAGGGTTTAGCTATGCTAGTTTAGAAGAGAAAATTTAGAAATGAAGCAGTGAAGACCGAATATAAAATGGACTAAACTCCTGTAAAATCAGCCAACCTATTTATTAGATATATCTGCACATCGCCTTCTTCTAACACCATGTAATAATGTTCTTTCTGGGATGGGTTATTGACTGCAGTGTGCATTAAAAAATCAGGCGGTACGAGTATTGATGCCTTCTACACTGGATTGCACACCACAATGGCACTTAAATGGTTAAGGATTCATGTTTACTATGTATCCTTGAAGGACAATTCTGAAATATTGAGCTTGTCCCTGGTTTTACAGAGTTTTAACGATGTTATTTATGACTGCATTATTCTATAGTAAGAGTATCCATGTTATTTATGTGAGTGCCACTGTTGGCATGTCCTGCATTTTTACCTCTTTTGGTTTTTGCTTTTCGCACAAGGTTCTAGTAAACTTTAAACCTGCCCCTAAGGAAAGGGTTTAGCTTGGGCTTTATGTGCTACATATAATGAGTGATATGCTTTGTATTCTCCTATTTTCCCTAACCCCAATTCCAAATAACTTCTTTATTTATCTAGAACAAACAGGTGTATACCATAAAAACAACAACAACAACAACAACAACAAAAAATGGATATTCCAATATTGGTCTTAGAGAAGATAGTTCACAGATAGTCTTAGAAGTTTAGCGTTCAAAGACCAATACTCAGCATACATCAGTGGCAGACTTGGGCATACTCTTGCTTGGAGGTATATATTCTATACCCTCACTCTACCCCCACTAGAGGAACATTTACCCCCATGCTGAATTTGAGGAACAATTTGCCCCACAATTTCTCCTTTAACTACCTATGCTTATAAACAACATATACCGGATGGCTATATTAAAATCACTTCTGCTCTGCTTGAGGTCACTCTCACACACAGCTGCGGAGATTTCAATAACTTTTCCATTCCATTTATTTTTTTTATAGCGCCAGCAGATTCCGTAGTGCTGTTCTTGCGAGTTTACAATCTATGATCATTTCTACCACTGTCCACATAGTACATGAAGTTTATATATATATCATTAAACAGAGTAGAGCTATAACATATAGGCATACCTAGAAACTCTAGGGGTCGACCCAGGGAACTCCGGGACAAGCGCCGCTTCTCCAGTTCTCCGGGTCAACACCCGAATCCTCCAGGTCGTGGGACTCACTCCCTGCCCGTTTCCCCTTTAAATGGGGGTGTTTCCTGCGATGTCCTGGCCGCGTCCACCAAGGGTAGGCTCCGGGTAGCCGGGAGCTCACAAGTTCCCAGGTATGCGTATAGGACAGCAGCTAAGCATTGGTGGAGGCATTTGAAAAATGGAAACAAAGTATTTACTCTCCCCATAAGGGACATTAAACAGTGGGTGTCACAAATGAAAGAATAAAAAAATACATTATTGACAATATATTTGGAAATAGACAATGCCAACTGTAAGCAATTGCTTGCTTTTCAATATACCTGCATCTTTCTCTGTACTTAATCTGATTTTCTATATCTTTTTCTTCAAATTATTTTAATACATGTGCATTATAGGCCCTGGGAATTGCTGTATAGCGCTATAAGATATACATATATTATAACAATGATGAAAAAAAAGCCTAGACACCATTAATTGGAAAAGACAACATTTCTAAAGCAGTCTCTGTGGATATAAAGCATATACAACTTTCATTTGCATTTTACTTGATGTTTTAATGGTACTGTCCATCTTTTTTATTAACCATCTTCAAACCAAACTAGTCAAACATTGTTAGGTTATGTTCATTATTATTGGTAAAATAAATTATTTGCTGCACGTACACCTTAGAAAATAACATTTTGGGGGCCATGGCTTAAAAAAATCTTATCCTAAATCAATATGAATCTGAAAACAAACAAAAAAAAGAATTTACCCAGATTTATACAAGATTATGCGGGTGTGTAGAAATATATGAAATGTGTTTTAATTATTAAACAAGATAATTAAATTCTAACATTATTTATAGAGACAAAACAAGTTAGGAAATGCAGTCCATTTTTAGGTCTTAGCTGCAAGGTATAAAAGCAAACTTTAATTATGAGATATGCTGATGTTCAGTGGGAGGCAGTGCCACCTGCTGGCCAAAAGTAAAATGACAGCCGTATATATTTTTTGGCAGTCACAGATATTTTAATCTTACATTAAGAGCTCAGGGTAGGTGGTGCTGTACCTAATTCTGTAGTCGACATTGTTGATTCACAATTAACTGATGTAGTCTGCACATTATGTAAAAAAAGTGCCGTCAACATATGTTGTTTTATTGTATGTCACGCTATTTACGTTAACCTATAATTACATGATAATTACATATATAAGTGCACTTAACTGGCTTTATTAAATCCCTATACAGATGACAATAAAAGTGAACTAATCCATGGTATAGTGTTTTAAGCCCAAAATCATGAAATTTCGGCTAAGAGGACACCTTTGATCTAGTTAGTGACAGTGTGGCAGTGTGGCCGGCCTCTAGTACGCGACAAAGTACGCTGTTTGTGTGTTAGATGTTATATTCCTTAAAGGCCCAGTATATGTAATTTTTTTTTTACTAACTAAAAAGTGTAATTCATGTTTTACCTAAGTGTGTCCCAGCTGTGTCAATGTTATTGTGGTCCAATCACTTAAAATTGTATCATGTGTACTTTATTATGACGTTCAAAGGTAATCTCGGTTAAAGATTTTTATCTGACACACCAGTATAGGAAAGGAGTGAAGGAAAGAGAAAATGGTGTATAAAACCATATAATAAACTAGAGTTTGACTATGGAGAGTGATTATCAGCATCACAGTGAGGCTCCTTAAAAAACGCTGCTCTTTCCACCATCATCTTTCTCTACTCATGATAAATACATTCAGATTGTCTTCCGCAGCTTGGTTTTTCTATACTTTTCCTTTTTCTATTTTTTGCTTTTGTTTTTTCTACATTTTTGTATAGGGCTTTGACTAGTGTCAATATTATCAATGGGCCATAGTGCTTTGTACGTACATGTTAATGCTAAATGATTGTGATGGCCATTACAGGGGATCAGGAAGAATCTAGCGGCTTAGTAAGGTAAAACAATTTGCAGACAAAGCATTTGTAGTTCTTTGATGACAAAATCAGCTAAAACTGCAACATTCTGGTGAGCTTGGGAAAGGGTGTAAAGGGCGTAGTTACCTAAAGGTTCTGCTCCACCTAGAAAACTTAATAATAAATGAATGTTCCAGCAACTGGATAAGCTCCGCTGCATTCTATGGGAGCATAAAAATGTAACGTATGGCCGCACATATCCGGCCGACGGATGCACTTACATTATCGCTTGCCTTAAAGTGCCAGGGATGCCTCGTTATCTCCGACCCTGCAGAGAACAACTCTATTTTGGATACCTATGCAAAATGAATGAGAGGGAGTGATCTTAAATAAAGTATAAGAATATACATAACCTAAATAATGCTAAATTGATACATTATAGACAGGGTTGGCCCTACCATGGAGCAGAGTGGGGCAATTGCCCCAGGCGGCACTTTTGTTGAAGAGGCGGCACAAGCCTTTTTTTATTTTATTTTGTTTAGTGGAGGAGAGAGAGGGGCACCGAGTTTTTGCTTACCCGCTCGGCGCCCCTCTCTCTCCTCTGCGAGCCCTCTAGCTCGGTCTCGTAATGCTGAGCGCCGGAAAATGATGTCATTTCCGGCACTCAGCAGTAAAACAGCGCGCACCGTGGCAGAGCAGGGAGACTCGCCGCAGGACTGCTGGAAAGTAAGTGCAAATGGGGGGGAGGGACAGGAAGGGTAGATAATGACCCCTGCCGTCGGCGGGGGGGGGGGTTGGTTGTCATTTTAAACTTCGTTCCAGGAGGCATTATGTCTTGGGCCAGCCCTGATTATAGACTAACGGTGACTCAAAGCAGCTGCTTCATGTTCTTATATGGTACTCCCACCCCTTCACATACTTGCTTCATAATACTTATTTCACAATACAAGGGCTGAAGTCAGCATCCTTTAAGATACCAAATTTTGACCACTTGGTCACGGTTTCTAAAAGGTAGCCTATGAGCTTTGTAAATAATTCTTTCAGGCTTATGAGCTCCCTCTCTCTAGGCTTCCGTGAGTACGACGTGGAGAAAATATGGAACGGAAATGTAACATTATTAGGAGCATTTGAAGTAGTTTTTAAAAACTGTGGAAAAAAAGTAGACATTACAGAGAAAGTGGGAGCAATGACAATTTAGAAGCAGATACGGTCTTACTACAAAACTATTTGTGGGTTTCCTACATTTGTATACCGTAAATCCAAACCTTGTATGAAATATACAAAAGCATTTGTGTGTCGTTAAATAATTTGGTGGCACTTTACTCTTTTGTGTTTAAAAGAAGAGGAGGAGTTCAGTAGTATTAAAATGGGACATTTGTTCATTCACTTTATTTTAGAACTGAGGTTACTAAAAGGTAACACTCCTAAAATTAGCATTTTGCAAGGTTAGTTCAGCCGCTCCTGTAGAGTGGGTATAATGTAAATAGCTCTTTTTTTAACTGGACCACTGCTTTTAACATATTATTTCTACAGTTCACGGATCAAACTGCATTTTGATGCCTTGGGATCATATAAATGGCTTCTACTTTTTGTATTGGTTTTGTGTCCAAAAGGACAATCTTAAAACAAATCTAGCATTAAAATGTAATAAAATTGTATTTAGCTTCAAGTGTAGTTTTATACCTTAGCATGTCAATTTCAGACTCCTGTGACAATAGTATCACTAAGTATATAGGATGCAAGAGACAAAATCATCAATCAGCATTACAAAAAGCAGTATGTAGTGTACATTATATATATATATATATATATATATATACATACAGTATATACCACAGAAACGCCAATCAGTGATAGTGTATAAAAATATGTACAATATTTACAGTATATTGAACAAGAAATAAGGACATTTTTCCATGGGAACCCCAAAATAGTCTTAAGGAGATTTCCAATAACGATCAGCAGATAAGCGTAGAATACAATAAAAGACACAACTTAATATAGCGCAACGTGAATCACGTTTTCTTTTAAGTGGCACCAGAATGCACTATGGGAAGAAGGCAAGCCGGCGGAGGCAGTGTGATACTTTGGGCAATGTTCTGCTTGGAAACCTTAGGTCCTGCCATTTGTGTGGATGTTACTTTGACACGTACCACCTACTGAAGCATTGATGCAGACCATGAACATCCTTTCACGGACATGGTATTCCCTGATGGCGTTGGCCTCTTTCAGCAGGATAAAGCACCCTGCCACAAATCAAAAATGGTCCAGAAATGGTTTGAGGAACACAGCAACTAGTTCAAGGTGTTGACTTGGCCTCCAAATTCCCCAGATCTCTGATATAGCTATAACTATATCAGCAGAGCAACAGCGATGGAAGGCTTGACAAAATCAATAAAACCTCAAGTGTACTTGTGTACTTGTGTAGATCCCACACAAATGAGCTTCTGCTACAAGAAGAACTTGGTTAGTCTAGTCTCATTGCCCACTGATTTATGCATTAAACAGGGCTGCCCTATCATTGCAGAAGAAGCTTACTGGGCTTGGTGATTTAGTGAGTTGCAACCTTGGCTTTACTGCAAACTCCTTTGCCAGTGCTTGTTTTGCTAAATCCCAATAATAGACAGTGGTGAAGGCAAACGGTGCAGGTTGGCTTCCGCTTCTGTAGAGATCGAAGCATAACAACCTGGTTGTTGTAGGCTTACAATTCTTATGCAGAAGGTGTTGGTGTGTCAAACTAACTTTCATGAGACTCCATCATATACATATATTACTAATATGGCAACAATTAATTTAAATACACATCATGAACAAAAATATCATCTTTGAGGTTTGTGCACTCGCATGGCACACTTATATAGTCCTGCCATAAACCCTATTTTAAAATATTAAAAGCTCATTGTACTGGTAAAAAGGAAACATTACTCAGATACTGTCAACTTATTGAAGTTTGCATAGCAACATCAACTACCCATTAATTGTCATTTTCAAGTCTTAGCCAAACCCAAATACCATGAAGATGTACAGGATATTAGAGTAAGATAAATTAAATTGTATAATCTTGCTTTACTCCAATAGTCTTTCATTTTGAACTAAATCATGCGGCATTGATTGATTTCTTGAAAACAGAAAACCAGATTGAAGTCACTCAAATAGGATTCCAATGCAGTCAGTACAGAAATGTAATATTGATCAGTATCAACTCATTCATTGTATGCTGCAAAATCAAACAATAAAGGTCTTCCAACTGAGAATAGGAAAAGAAAAACACCCCCAAGAAACGTAATTTTCAGTGCAGAAATAATTGAAATTAAATAATCTTTTTGCTGCATGACAGATGTAACATCAATTGTTCAGCCCACTGGAACCAAAGGGTTAATCAGGAAAATACACTATAGCGGAGAATATGTCACAAAGTGTTCTGGAATGTAAATGTAAAGTAAACCATAAATCTACTATAATTTACAGAAATCTATGCGGTTAGCCAAAATGCATACAAAAATTATACAAAAAAGCAGTGTTTCCCATATAAGTAGCCTAATTAAATGTTATAAGTAAATGGGTGTCACAAATTTGTGTTCAGTTTTTACAGCTGAGACTGTAAAGTCAGCACTCTATGTGTTTATACAGAATAATCGAGAAATTATACACTAGACAAAAGTAATAGTATGTTGGCGCTTACAGATACCACTTTGAGAAGGACTCTCAGAAGGTGTAATTTTATCAGACAAAGACAGGTCAAGTAAAGACATAGCTATGAAATGTTAGTATGAGTTAAATCTGTAATAACATATATCTACCATCAATTTAACACATATGGAAAACATTGCGGGCAAATTCCTCTGATAAATTGTATATATTCTTAAATATATATATATATATATGTATCTTGTGAATAGTAGTAGGGTTTCTGGAGCCAAGATCTGCAGAATGTCAAGAGTTAATGTTTCATTGTTGCCTTCTCTTTAATCTCCTCAATCGCCTCAAAATCTGCTCTGCTTATGTATAAACGTTTTGTTGAATGCCAAAATCATTCCCAGGAACAATTCTTTAATCATGTAAAACTTTGCCCCATTCTTTTCAAAGAACGTTTTGTCATGTGAGACAAACGTTGTTGCTATAAAAATGGAAATATATGGTTTTCCTGTGTTCTTATGTGATTCAACATTGAAAGAATGGATCAAAATTACATATCTGCTTAACACGCTAGAGAGTTCTGTTAATGTCTTGTCTAACTAGAAAAGCATCTTTAAAAACAACAGCTTTAAGGTGTAGAGGAATTTTGGGATTTTTGTGGGACTTAAAATAAACTCTGCTCTCAGGTATACTCAAAACCTGTATATGATGCTTTCCTGAGGGAAAGAACTAGGTTATTCACTGCATGCAGTGATTCCATGTCGACAAATGATGATGGTCAGCCTCATAATCTGTCCCCATTTCAATTCTGGACCACCCTGATATTTTGATGTTTCGATTTTTTTACTGTCTAATGCCACAAAAAAACTAAAACCTGAGCGGAGATGCACCATAGGACAGGCTATAAAGCGGAAGTCCGTTCTGGGATTTCTTGGAGTCCACCCCAAGTGGAAAGGGTAGCCCAGACATGGACCTCCTTGCTCGCTTGTGTCTTGTGGGTTACCACCCAACTCTGTTGATGAGGCCTATAAAGGCAAAATACACGTGTCTGTAGTTGTTGGTTCTCTTGTCCAGAGAAAAAAAAATCTCTTGCATTTTGGTTCTGGACTGCGCTTGTGACAAAATTAGATTCTTCCTCTGTAATGCCACAAGAAAGCTAAGCTTGAGAAGTAGAAATACACCATAGGACAGGCTATAACGCAGCTGCCCATCCTCAGCAAGTCAATCTGAAACATGGCATTTTTTTCAAAGTTAATGCGTGGAAAATGGGTCTCTACATATATTGAATGTGACATTTATTTTCACAAAATACAAATAATAACAATAAAATAAGTTTCGGTTTATTATGCTTATCCAGAATGACACTTTGGCGAAAACCCAGATGATGCAAAAAATCATTAGTAAGCTGATAAATTGAAAAGTATGTAAGATGTCATACTATGCCTTAACCAGCGACCCTTTTAATGCATATTGTATGCAAAACCAATCTGTTTAACGTCTGTATCTCTGACAATTATGGCTGAGGCCATCACAAAGTAACAGATGTACATGGGTAATGGTAACTAGCTCAATATGTGCGTACGGATATGCAAGTTGGAAATATAGTTAGAAGCTACTGATGATGATGTGTTGCTGAAGTTAATGGCACTTGATGATGTAAAACAATGACCCAAGCAATGAGAAATATAGCATTTATCACAATAAAATAAAATACTTTAAAATACAATCCGCATTGACTCCTGTCACTAGCTATAAATGTATATATTTATATATATAAGTCTTTAACTGCATTACATAAAGCATACAAATAAAAAATGCTTTTGCTTTCTTTGTGCATCATTTTTTCATTATTGGCCGGCACCTAAAGGGTTTCATCATGAATTACGTATGATTTCATAGTCGATATGAAGCTTAGAAAATAAAATGTTCCAAGGCAATATGCAGAACTTTTTGTACTTGACATAAATCTTTGTAAAATAAAAATTCATTTTATAGATTTGGAAGCAAGTTATAAAGTTGAGATTTATGAAGGTTACAGCACCATAGAAGGGCAGACATAGACTCATGAATCATGGAAACTAGTTGGTCCATAGGTTGTCACGGAAACAATATGCAACAGGAAATAAATTAATTACTGGAATACGTATGATTTGTTTATTCGTTTTAATGTCATCAGTGATCAAACAGCAATCAATTCCAAGTAAGTAATGTTTTACTCACCCATTACAAAGTTATACTTTAATAAACTATATATACTGTAAATATATTTTATTTCATGTGGGATTTATTCACTAAACAATGAATTCTAGGTGATTAAAGGTGAAATGAAAAGTATTTCACCTCACCAGTTTTACAATATAACCTGACAAGTTTCTTCTGAAAGTAGGTGTGTATGTTCCTATTTAATGACAATAACGTGTTTAAAATTAACAATTTTAATATATACACAACAAAAATTGAAATTATAATTTTTACACATAGACAAAATGGATGGATTATGTATGAACAATTTAAACAATCCCTACTATGCAAAAAGTTAGAGCTATATAGAAGATTTTGCTTGTGTTGGGGAAGTTAAAGGAGAAGTCCCATCATAAGATGTCGAACACATGGTTTTATTTAATCTTGTTCCAATAAACTTCCTTTATCTGAGGCGCCCATTGTTGTTGGTTGTATGATATGACTTTCCTGCCCAAACCACACTGAGCTGAATTTTTTTTAATGGAAATTCTGATGCAGTCCATTCCTTTATAGACTTTCATTAGTCAGGCTGGGTGATTAAGACTGAGCCCTTCTATAATTTACCACAAGCAGTGTCATAAGGTCAGGGTGTTTGTATAGCAGATTGTGTAAAGATAACAGAGCTAGGACATATACAACACAAACAGCTGCTAGAAAACATTATATAATGCATTGCATTATATTTATTTATATAGCGCCATCAGATGGAGCTGTTACAATCAGAGTCAGTGAAATTATTTAAAATCGCACACAATAACAAACTGGTACAAAAGGAGAAGAGCGCCCTACTCTGGTAAGCTTACAAGCTAGTCGGTACTTAAGGGGGAAGTGAAAATGCAGGAGAGGACTGCTTGGACGGGAACCAGTCGATCGAGTCAGGATGAGCTCTAGAGATTGTTGGTCATTCAGATGTCTTTATTAGGATGCTGCCTGAGTGTTAGGAGGAAAGGTTGTACGCACCTGGAAAGAGGTGGGTTTTCAGAGTCCTGAATACTAGTGGGTGGAGGTAATGACAGTAGAAGAGAGATGGAAGTAACGAGAAGTACAATAGAGTGGTTAGTGGTGTGTTTGAGATACAAGGGGGTGCAGAGTTGTTAAGGGCTCTGTAGGTCAGAGGTTTGAATCTGATTCTGAATGGTATGGGGAGCCCATGAAGTTATTGGCATTGGGGAGCAGCAGATGAGGAACATTGACAGAGAAATATTAATCTGGCTGTAGTGTTGATGATGGATTGAAGCGGTGAAAGGCGATAGAGGGGTAGACCACTTAGTAGGGAGTTGCAATAATCCAGACTGGATATCATAAGGGAGTGGATTCATATTTTTGTTGTTTCTTGTGTGAGCAATGGGCGAATTTGGAAGAGGTTTTTCAGGATTTTGGGAGGGATTGGATGCGAAAGATGAAAAACTATTATGCAAAATTTTTGAAAGCAATTTCTTAATTAGATACTACTGAGGAAAAAAAATGGTGGTGGTTCCCTTTAACTCTTCAGATGGGATTCTGTATATCAAGGTTATGAAGGGTGTAGAGGACAAAGGCATCCTCAATATTTTATTATGAAGTCATATGCAGTTTATATCTATATAATGTCATTTTTTTTACATAAACATTACCTGAAATAGCATATTGGAAAAAGTTTGGATGTACCTTTTGAAGGCTTCCATAGATCTCAGTGTAAAGCATTTATTTCAAGCATAGTGACAGTACTGCTAAACAAATAGTCTTTGTTTTAAAATCAAAGATCGTGATTGTTTTTCCTCCTGCCCACCCTCTTCCATAAACGTGCGGTGAAGTGGAATTTGGTGAAATAGGCTGGCAATTCAAATGATTTCACATCCGTTCCTGCATGACAGCAGTAGGTTTGCAGTAGGTTACTGACCTAGAACACACATATTATCAAATATAAATAGTATAGAATAGTAAAAAGAGAAGCACTACGTGTAAAGAGAAGGCACTGCTTCATGAAAATAATTGTATCATTGTTAGCGGTCTTGTTCTGTGTTATCCTCTGTTTATGTCTCTGTAATGTCTAAAGGTAAACTTGCTGGGTCCTGCATTTCAGATATATCCTGAATAATGTCTCACAATGAATTACCCTGCTAGGGTAAATGGTTTTGTGGGACAACAATTACACAAACACCTGACAAATCGAAGTTTAAATATGCATTGTCTTATAAAGATCAAAGCGCAGAGGTAATACTATATTTACTTAGAAATAGTCACAGGATATATATACTATGCTTCATTACGAAACATATATCCACAATTGAAAGCTATTCAAAAGCATGAAATGCCAAAAAACAAAATCAGATGAAAAGGGACAAGCCTTCTGCAGAATTTTTAACTGCATTGTACTCCAAACCTCAAAGGGAAAGTACATGCATTCATTGGCTTTGTTAACATTTTTTGTACTGGGCTGTGATTTTATACAAGTGTATTCATAGTTGAAGAATGAAAGGTGTTTGCATGTCTATGTTTCAAAACTCAAGTGATGCATTTTCTAAGGTTTATTACATTTTCTTTCTTCTGTGTGCTTATATAAACATTATTCTAGCCAATAGCAAGTGAAACACTATGATGTATTTTTTTTTACACCATTGGCTCAAATTGTCCACTGATTTCATTTTATCCTCAATTACCTAGTCAGTGTTTTAACTATATACTAATAGACTGTAATTCACTATGTGGACAAAAGTATTGGGGCACCTGACCATCACACCAACAAAGACTTTGATGACATTGCAATTTAAACACATATACATTATTATGTAGTTAGTTGGGCCCCCTTTTGCAGCTATAACAGTTTTTGGAGTGTTTCGGAGTGTTGCTGTGGGAATTTTTGCCCATTCATCCAGTAGAGCATTTGCGAGATCAGGCACTGATGTTGGACGTGAAAGCCTGGCTCGCAATCTCTATTCCAGTTCTTCCCAAAGGTGTCCGATGGGGTTGAGGTCTGGGTGCCAAGGGTGCCAATGTAGTCAGGCAGGTAACATGTTCCTGGCCTCCACCAAAGCCAGACCTCGACTCTCCACAGAGCACATTTCCACTGCTCCAGAGTCTAGTGGCAGCATGCTTTACACCACTCAATCCGACATTTGGCATTGTACTTGGTGATGTGAGGCTTGCATGCAGCTGCTGGGCCATTGAAAACCCATTACAAACACACTCCTGCCTCACGGTTTTTGTGCTGATACTAATGCCATGATCCCACTGGGTTAACAACAGGAGTTGCAGCCTCTAGGGGGCCCAGGTGCGACCCCTTCCTGTCTCCTTGTACTGGCCCTTTCTAAAATATTTTGAACCAGTACAAGGAGACAGGAACGCATCGGGGCTTTTGTGTTTGCATTTATATATATATAATTGTAATTGTGTGCATGAGCATGGATGTGTTATTGTGTGTGTGTGAGCATGGATGTGTAATTGTGTAAGTGAGGTGAGCTGGAATGTGTGCTAGTGAGTATGAGTAAGTTTGTGTAAGTGTGTTTACATATGTTGTATGTTGAAAGGGGGCAAGGGGCAGAGAGCAGTTGTGTGGGGGTAATGATAGCATAGACCAGCTGTTGAAGTTGGGGGCCCGGGGCAATTTTTTTTGCCCCAGGGCCCAGTGGTTCCTAGACACACTCCTACAAGCACCTTGGTGACCCCGCTCTGTGACTTAACATGGTTAACGTGGGTGCTGCTGTTCCTAAACACTTCCACTATTACTACTTACAGTTAACCATAGAATACCTAGCAGGGATGAAACTTCACAAACTGACTTATTAAAAAGGAGGCATCCTATCACAATACCACTGAGCTCTTCAGAACGACCCATTTTTTTCATAAAGGTTTGTAAATGCAGACTGCATGGCTAGGTGCTTGATCTTCTATACCTGTGGCAATAGGTCTGATTAAAACAGCTGAATTAAATAATTAAGAGATGTGTCCCAATAATTTTGCCCATATAGTGTATATTGATATTCTAATAGATTATAAACTTGCAAGAGCTTGGTCCTCTTCTCATTTGTCCTAAAGTGTGTTAATCTTATTGTTCAAATAATATATTATAATTTTCAGTGGTATTGTTAACTTGCGATGTACCACTAATATTATAGCAGTTATCTGCTGGTGCCATATACAAAAATGTAACATCCTCATGATAACCTGTTTTCTTTGATCTAGGATTAATTAACTTTAATGGTTTTTTATTTGTAAACTAGTTTCTGTAATGCTATAAAACAAAATTCAAATATGTTTTAATAAGGTATACATTTCCAAAAATAAATAGTCATGATGGCCCTGTTATGTAACATGTTACATAACCATGTCCAAGAACCTGCTGCACAAGTAAAGACACCGTCCATTGTAGATATCTTATTGTCCCCTGGCTTTGCCATTCTCTATAAGTAGCCTTCTAACAGGGTAATGATAGCCTTCTAACAGGCTAATGAACTATAGTACTATACCATAAAGGCATGGCAACAATAGCTGTCTAGGGCACTAACTGATGGTAAGGCATAGATTCTCTCTTCTGTTGACAGACGAATAAAGGAGAAGGTTAGAAAACCTACTTCTTCTAGAGGTGTTGGGAACCCTAGGGCCTGCTCTGCAGACAGGTGTTTGCTGTTGATTACCTACTTTATTTATCTGAGGATAAAAAAACTGTATACATTAATGTAAAGAACACTCAGGGAATATACCCCCATGTCTAACAATAACAACTTGATAAAAACAGAAATTAAAGTAAGTCAAATGCAGAGCCTCTTCTCGGGAGGGGTACTCTCTCTAACACACACCCAGACACTAACACACACTAACACTCACAGACACTTACACTCACAGACATTCACACTCACAGACATTCACACTAACATAAACAAACCCAGATAATCACACTAGTTCACACAGACATACATTAACACATATACCCAGGCATTGGTTGAAGCCCAGCAGGTTAAAACGTGTAGCGTGTCTAATTTGCGCTGCAACATTTTTTATATTTTGAACATTTTCTGCTTTGTTTTATTGTTGGGATCTTTGTATATTTTGGATACTAAAATAAATTGTTGAATGTTATATTTGCTGATTTCTTCTTTTTATATCTTTATTATGACCAGTGGCGACTCTAGAAACAATATATATGGGGGCACACAAGGTACCACAGTCAAACTGGGGGGGCAGTCATAATTTCCACCATTAAATCATACCACTGAAAAAACACACATGAACGTTTTGTCCCCTGAAGTCACTACAACTTCAGGAGGGCATTTTATCTCTGGATAAGTATAAATGAAATACTTCCTATTGTAAATTAAGTGCCAGTAAACAGATGACCAAACACACACACCAACACAGGCTCTGTCACACCAACACCCAAACACACACACCAGGACGAGCTCTGCCACACCAACACAAAACACACCACCGGACAGCTTCTGCCACACCGACATCCAAACACACAAACACCGGGACAGGCTCTGCCACACCAACATCCAAACACACACCAGGACAGACAGGCTCTGCTACACAAACAGCAGGACACATTCTACGTCACAGTCATCTACATCAGGATGGATTTTTCACACTGCATTGTCGTTTATATGCCCCTTAGTGTTCTTGCCCCTTGTGTATTGATGCCCCAGCCAGCACCCTTTTAGTATAGATTAATGTGGTGCCCCCACACCCTTGTATGATTGCCTCCAGCCACCACTATTTGTATTAATGCCCCCAGCAAGCCCCTCCCTTTATTATTGATTTATGTGATGGCCCCATCGCTTATACACATTAGATATGCATTTTTACCTACATAATGAGTACTTTGAAGTAAAGACTATGATTGAAACATGATTTCAAAATTACAGCTGAAATGGGAGTTTCAAAAATATTCGATCCCGCTGCTGATATATATATATATATAATAATATAAAATATATATATATTAACCCTGCTAGCCATATCAAGTAATATCAACACATTTCAACACAACAAATGCAGCTTATCATATAGATCAATTGAAATTCACTTGTTATCTCTAGCACTGACGATATATATCAAATACAACAGAATCAGACATACAAATCATGATTATCAGCATATACAATAAATAAACATACCGTAATTGATTATTCTTATATAAGACGACACCTAATTATAAAGACAACCACCCCAATCTGAATATTAATTTAGGAAAAAAGAATAGCATCTGAATATAAGACGTACCCATATTAGGAAAAAAGTTTACCAGTAATGTATTCATGAAACTATGTAGAACAATTGTTGTTAATAAGTAAATATTGAAGAAAAAATTTGTATTTACTTCCCTTTATTTTACAACATACCCACCCACCAAGTTAATGTGACATCTTGCCCCAGCTTGCACTTCTGCCCCAGTAAACACATACCTTATACCCCTTATCCACATGGGCCCCCTATGACCTTGTAACCCTCTAAATGCCACTGTGCCCCATGACACGCCTTTTAACCCTCTATATGTTCACACTGCCCACATAGAACCTGACCAGCACCCAGACAACACACATAAGATTTGCCATCTTTGCCCCCAAATAGCCCAGCACAAGTCAACTTTGTCCCCAAATAGTCCGTCCTATGCCATCTTTGTCCCATAAACACCCTGCCTGTGCCATCTTGGTCCCCAAGACTCAAACATCCTGCTAGTGCCATCTTTGCCCTTCCACAATTATACATCTATGATACACACAAACACTTTTACAGTCACTCACTTATTCACACTTTCATTCACATAATCATTTATTCTCTCCTTCATTTAGACAAATCATCGACAAATTCATTCATACTCCCTCATTCAGACAATTCATCCGCACATTAATTCATTCTCTCCTTCATTCACAGAATTTATCCACACACTAATTCATTTATTCTCTATCTCACTCTTTATTTATTTCAATATTCTTACTACCCTCTTTCTGACTATCTACCCCCTCTTCCTCCCTTCTCACTATGTATATGGGGAGCAGGGGGAGAATATGAAACCGTTGGTTGCCTTTTAGGTAAGGTGGTGTGTTCCTCTGCCCAACCACATCCCTCCTGGGTCTGGTCATGTAAGTGCTGGGCTCAGTTCCACCCATCCCCATCGCTAGCCAGCCCCCTCCCCCAGCCCAGTTTGAACCCCATGTCATCTACCACCAAAGCAGTTGGTCAATCATATATTACATGTCTGACACTGACACTGAAGGTCTGATCATATTACAAACACAAACTTTTAAGAAGCTTTCCCCCCATCTTCTATGGCAATAGCCTATCAGTGCCTGCTTTGTGGCACATGATAACTTAGTGCTTCCAGCAAAAAAAATAAAAATAAATGAAGCTAAATTTTACTCAACAGTACCAGGATGCATTTAGTGACCTGATATCCACTTGTGTATTGATGTCCCTGCCAGCCACCCTTTAGTAACATAGTAACATAGTTCATAAGGTTGAAAAAAGACCAAAGTCCATCAAGTTCAACCTATATACATATTGTGTCCCTACTGTGTTGATCCAGAGGAAGGCAAAAAACCCTTATGAAGCAGATGCCAATTGCCCCATACCAGGGGGAAAATTCCTTCCCGACTCCAAATATGGCAATCAGAATAAATCCCTGGATCAACGTTCTGTCCCTATTAATCTAATATCCATAACTTGTAATATTATTGCTTTCAAGAAACACGTCCAGGCTCCTTTTAAACTCTTTTATTGAGTTTACCATTACCACTTCCTCTGGCAGAGAGTTCCATAGTCTCACCGCTCTTACTGTAAAGAACCCCCGTCTGTGCTGGTGTAGAAACCTTCTTTCCTCCAGCCGTAGAGGATGTCCCCTTGTTATAGATACAGTCCTGGGTATAAATAGGTCCTGGGAGTGATCTCTGTACTGCCCCCTTATATATTTATACATAGTTATTAAGTCCCCCCTAAGCCGTCTTTTTTCCAAACTAAATAACCCTAATTCTGATAATCTTTCTGGGTACTGTAGTCCTTCCATTCCCCTTATTACTCTGGTTGCCTGTCTTTGAACCCTCTCCAGCTCCACTATATCTTTCTTGTACACTGGTGCCCAGTACTGTACACAGTATTCCATGTGTGGTCTGACTAGTGACTTGTACAATGGTAGAATTATTTCCTTGTCGTGGGCATCCATGCCCCTTTTGATGCACCCCATGATTTTATTTGCCTTAGCAGCAGCTGCCCGACACTGGTCGCTACAGGTAAATTTACTGTTAACCAAGACTCCTAAGTCCTTTTCCATGTCAGTAGTCCCCAGTGTTTTCCCATTTAATACATATTCCCAGCCCGGATTTTTCTTCCCCATGTGCATAACCTTACATTTATCTGTGTTGAACCTCATCTGCCACATCCCAGCCCAAGCCTCCAACCTATGCAGATCCATTTGTAATCGTGCACTGTCCTCTATTGTGTTAACCACGTTACAGAGCTTAGTATCGTCTGCATAAATAGTATTTATTTATGTTAGGCCACCAGCCAGCCCCTACTTGTTTATTGATGCCCACACTGTCACACTGTATTTGTGCCACCCAGCCAGCCCCACATTGTTTAGTTATGCCCCAATTATGTATTGATTTATATGATGCCCCTCCCAACTCCCCATTATGATTTAAATCTCCCACACACATGTATGTTGCCTCCATTGTGTAGTTGTGCCCCCACACAATTGTGTTTATGCCCCTAGCCAGGAACCACTTTAGTATTGCTTTATATATGATGCCCCAACCAGCCCTCTCTTGTTTACTGTTACCCGTACTGCCTTGTGCACTTATGCCCCCAGCCTGCCCCTTTAGCATGTTATTTAGATTTAATATATATCCACTCCACATTGATTAGAGTCCCATCTGCAGCAATTTTATTAATACCGTATTTATGCTTCGTTTCCCGGCTGACTTCTTTGCTCAGCCTGCCTGCTCTACACGCGGAACTTAGTGCACACAAGGAGCTCCGATGACCGCGTGAGCTTGCCCCCGCAAACGTCACGTCTGGTCTTGAAGGGGGTGGGATGAAGAGCCTCAGCGTAGCAGCTGTCAGAGGCATTGCGTCGCACAGCATCAATGATCCACCGGGAAATATCCCAGCTTCCCGGTAGGCAGTCGGCAGTTACTTTAGAAATTCTGTGGGGGGGGGGACGTAGGGGGGGCAATTGCCCCCCTGTAACGACACAACTGCATGTGTGATACCTCAAGAAAACACCTGGGGCTGGTAGTATGTCAGGGGATGAGTCAGGAGTGCAGACTGAAAGGTAAGGCGGGTGAATAACAACCTCAGTTTATATTTCTGTGGAAAATATTTATGCGAAAGCTCTTTCTTAATAGACTCCTTGAGATCACTCTCTCAAAACCTGTGCAACAGGCACTGTCAGTGAGGTAAAGGGATGTCTTCTCATCCACAATGCATTTTTAGCAGTGCCTATATCTATACATCAACCTAGCATGCATTAATGTCCTTAGAGACAGGCGTTTCCTCAATGGCCATCTATTTAATGTTTTTATGTTGTTGGTCAGCCTACTTGATGCTGCATTAGTCCATACACTCTGTGGTAGCTCCCCTGAAATGCTCTCCACAATGTCCTTGGCTTAATGAGCTTGTGGATCACACATGGAGTCTGTGGCTCATGTTTAACGTCCTCTAGGTGGTGCTCCCTCACAATTTTGCCCAAGTCCAAGTAGAACCAAGGCATAGTTCAATAATAGGGAACTGCTCGACAAACGGCAGCCAGCAGGGGTCAGGCCTGATCCAGGTACTGCAAAATAGGAAGGATCTAGTTTCACAGCACCTGTAGTTTCCCTTCAGCAATCTCTATAGCTTGCTGATTTATAAGGGTTACATAGGATAAAACAAACTGTACAAAGGTGTACAAGATGTAATAACAAATAATAACCAGAAGATGGCATTAACAAAATAGGAAAACCAAACTGTGGATCAGGATGTAAGAATCAATGAGCGGCATTACAGATTACAAGATGATATACCGTATTTATCGGCGTATAACACGCACTGGTGTATAACACGCACCCCCATTTTTGAACCAAAAAAATGAAACAAAAAAACTTCATCAGAATCACTGCTATCTGGGAAACCACACAC
This sequence comes from Spea multiplicata, assembly GCA_009364415.1. Taxonomy (NCBI): domain Eukaryota; kingdom Metazoa; phylum Chordata; class Amphibia; order Anura; family Pelobatidae; genus Spea; species Spea multiplicata. Next base: position 153,066 of record VKOC01016187.1, read on the forward strand.
ACACAGTAAGACACACACACAGTAAGACACACACACCCTAACCCCCCTTCTCAGGATCTCCCCTCTCTCTCCCTAACCCCATCCCGGTCACTTACCTTCAACTCCACCTGCCTCAGCCGCCGCCGCACGCCGCCTGCCGCCTGCCTCAGCCTCCGCCGCCTGCCGTCTGCCTCTGCCGCCTGCCTCGCCCGCCGCCAGCCTCAGCCTGCCGCCTGCCTCGCCGCCGCGCCGCCTGCTTCAGCTCGCGCTTCAACTCCTGTTGGAAACGTGAGGCGTTTGTCTCGGGTGCGCGCGCTTCACTGCTGAGCGCCGGCACCCGAGACAAACGCCTCACGCTTCCAACACAAGAGTTGAAGCGCTGAGGCAGGCGGCAGAGGCAGACGGCGGGCGGCGGCGGCGGCTGAGGCAGCGTATAACAGGATTTATCGGCGTATAACACGCAGGTAGGATTTCAGCTTCAAATTTTAGTTAAAAAAGTGCGTGTTATACGCCGATAAATACGGTAAATCATAAGTCAACAAACTATAAATCAGTGCATGAGCACAAAATCTGTTAGATGTGGATATAGAGATGCAGAACGCAGCACATTTTAAATCAGAAAAATACAACATAAATGACCAGAGTCTGAACTGTAGATAGGGATAATGGGATCAAGGTTGCAAGCCAAAAAACTATAAATCACTGCAATCAAAGTATAAGTATATATACAAACAAAGTAATAAAAAGGGTATTTTTCTTTTACATTTCTTTTCGATATGCAAATTAGATGACCGATTTTTTTCCAATCTTAAATGTTTATGCTCCTAACAAAAAAACAAATAATTTTATTAATGGGACCATCCAGAGACTCCGAGTCTTTATTCAAGGAACCATTTTATGTTTGGGCGATTTTAATTCTGTGTCAGATTGTGATATGGATAAATCCATCCTGGCGGACAAAAAGATACATGTATACCGAAGTGGCTTGGCTAGATCTTTTCAAGAGATGTTCGAAAAGTATAGGTTATACAGAGGACTTTTAAACCACTAGATAGGGAATTTACTTTTTACTCATAGCTTTTTTTCCAGATTGGATAGAAATCTGGCGAGTGATACCGTTATTAAAGACTGTAGAATGTTAAAATTCTTTGAAATAAAGAGGTCACAATGTTGTCATACTGGGAAAACATAGATAACATTCTTGCAGTTGCTATCCAATACTGTGAAGAAAACATAATGGGAGATGCGAGTCTTCCTAATGTCTGGTGTGCATTGTAAGTGTGTGATCAGAGGTCATTTAATTAAACCTAAGCAAAAAAGAACAGGAAGAAAATGTCCGAACTCTATATACTATCAAACAACTTGAAAACGAAATGGTGCAAGGTCTCTGAGTGCGTCAACCATCAAGGAATTAGACACAAATATATAAAAGAGATTGAAAAACAATTAGCTATTAAAGTTAATGATATAAACCAGGTTGCACCCATGGTGCAACCTGGGTAATCGTTAAGAACAAATTCTTAAGCAATCATAAAGCAAAACCTAAAATCGGTAATTTTTGGAATTACTTCTTTTAAAAGTCCAGGGTTGAAGCTTTCAGAGAATATAACCTAAATCTTTACAACATTTCCCACAGAGGATAGAAAGGTAATTAGCCTGTCCTGGTATGTGTGTGTTTGGGGGTCAGCGTGGCAAAACATGTCCTGGTGTGTGTGTGTGTTTGTATGTCGGTGTGGCAGAGCCTGTCCTGGTGCGTGTATTTGGTTATCTGTTTTATTTATCCAGAGATCAAATGCCCTTCTGAATTTGTAGTCACTTCAGAGGAAAAAAACTTTCTAGGCCCAGAAATCAGTGAGAGGGAAAGTAAAGGTTTTGTGTTATTTACTCTATTTCAATCTGAATATATTATTAAAAAGGATTAGTGGCACTAAATTGTGGCTTCAGGCATCCCTTGTATGATTACTTTTTTTAGTGTACTGATGAAATACCAATCCCATCACATAAGATTCTATTTTATACTATCGGCTGAGCACTAATGTTCAGATTCTGTCTATTCTGTGTATTAAATTTCCCACCAAAATCCTCAGCAACAGGCCCATGATGCCCTTAATCCGGCCCTGCGTAGACCTGACAATTACGAGTGTTCAACTGCCCTGCTGTATAAGAGAAAGTCTTCCGTCCTGGCAGAGCAGCATTTTGAGCTGCTCAAAGCCACTGATTGGGCTGGGGAGAGGGAAAAGTGCGATTAAGTACAATGTACGTAGCTGGTCATGGAGGTCCACTTTGGCAGCTGGCAGCTGGCAGGATTATTGGTTTGATGACACATTAGGCCAAACAATTCTAATGCAGGATTAGGGAACCCTGTAGCCCACTCCATGATATTGTTTGCTTTTAGTTTGCACATCTAGCTAGAAAAATGGAAATAAGTAGTAATTGTTTTGTTTACTACAAAACTGTTAATTTAAAATTTACTTTTGATGTCAAAAGCTCAATTAAATTGATGTCTAAATATCTGCATTTCTATCCATCATATTGTGCAATTTAAAATTATGTGCTATATCATGCATTGAAAATCAGGAGAATGTTAAAAAAAATATATTGCGTGAATCGAATATTCGAACACTAGGTGGCACTATTTCTTCACTTAAAATAGGATTATAATTTGTTTTATTATGAAACTAAAACATGTTATGTTTCCAAGAAAACATACTGTTATCAACTATTTTCTACTTCCTTTCACAACACACAGAATTATAAATTCTGATTTTTTTTTCTGAATGCATATTTTGTTTTAAATGTTTGGTTTCTAAGGCTAATGACTGCTGAAAAAATGCAAACAAATGCTAAGTAAATCAGCAATATTCTAACATAGTAACATATCTTCAATAGTTTGTGTATTAAGACTCTTAGCTATTATTTCTTTGCCAAAAATTCAAATATCAAATAGTACTTGTACAGAATTATTATAATTTTTTTGCTAAAGATTGAGGAGCATACAAGACTGCAATGATGTCCACTACCCAAATCATAGAATTTGATGAGACAAAAGGTCTTTAGTAAACACTCACCTTAATTGGACTTTTGGTACCTGTGCAAGAGTGGAAACTTGGTCATTTGGCCTTAAGGGTAGGCAAGTTTTATAAAGCCTAAAGTACTTCTTGGAAATTCCCTGGTTTGGTCCACCAGCACATGCGTAGTTGTGCGAGGGAACATAAGAGCATCAAATGACACCTTGTTGCAGATAAGGCACAACTTAAGCAGTCACTTTCTTTGATAAGGTTTTTGATACAGTCTTTCATTTATTTCACTGAAAACACCACAATGGAGCTGGGTCCTTGAAGGCTTGGTTTTTGGTGGAGGGTGGGCTTTAAATACTTTAGTGCCCTCCCATTCATGCTTCTGGAAGGAAGTTATGGAAAAGGCTCCATATTCCTGAGCACAGCCCAGAAGAGGAAAAATGGGCATCTATGGCGCTACCACTTTTTGGAGCACTTTTTAAACATTTTTGCTACATGATGAGGGGAAGCACATCTGGCTTAAAAAATAAATCACTCACATTTGAAACATCAGTAACGCAAAACTGAATGCCCCCATTTCGCCGGAAGAGCTGCACTCTGACGGTAAATCCTTCAGATGGTTTAGAACAGTAACAGGCTCCTCATAGAGTTGTATTTAATGCTCTGGAAAAACATTGGTCTGGACCTCCTTGAGCTGTATGAAGAAGTGGTGATGGAAGATAGACTTGTGAATTTGTCTGAATTTAAATTTTAACACAATTTTGTTAATTCATACGAATGTTTGAAAACGAAAAATGAAAACAAAGCAGAGACATTCAAACATTCATTTGGTTTACGATGCTCTCACACTTTCGCTCTCACACTTTCACTCACTCTCTCTCAATGTCTCCTTATGTCAGGAACCACTTTTTTGCTGACCTGAACCATGGCTTTTTCATACCTGTGCCATTTACATCTGCTACCACTAGTGGCCACCCTCCGCCCTCTGGAGCACTCAGAACTCAGGTGTGCCTTATTACCTGGGTTGAGCCCTAGCCAATACATACAGCTGGGCCTTGTTACCTTGATTACCCTGTCTTTATGAACCTGCCCTGCCCTTCAGTCAGGGCCTTTGTATTGTAGTCTATGGACCTTCCTGCTGTGGCTCTTCACCTGTACCGTTACTGACTCCCTTCTATTGCGTCCTTCCAAGAGGACTCCCTGCTATTGCGTCCTTCCAAGAGGACTCCCTGCTATTGCCTCCTTCCAAAAGGACTCCCTTCTATTGCGTCCTTCCAAGAGGACTCCCTGCTTAATTGGCGTCCTCAGAGGACTCCTGCTATTGCCTCCTTCCAAAAGGACTCCCTGATAATTGCCGTCCTTCCAAGAGGACTCCCTGCTATTGCCTCCTTCCAAGAGGACTCCCTATTGCTATTGCCCTCCTTCCAAGAGGACTCCCTGCTTTTGTACCTTTTGTGCCCTTCCAAGCGGGCTCCCTTGCCAAAAGACTTATCACGGTATTTTATTTTGCCATACGTTTCTTGCTTATACTGTATTACCCCTATCCTGTTATATACATAAAATACACTGCTTTACCCGGATTTCTACTTGTGGTGTCTGTTTGCATAATCATGCACTGTGGGTTACAGACTGAACCCCAAGTATCCCCTGCGCATGGGCTCCTACCCGACCTGATCACCCGAGTCCTGACACCTTACCTTCTCCACCAACTGCTTCTGTGTTTTTGTCTCCGCTTCAACTGTTCACCAGGTCTCCCTGAGCCCTTGCTGAAAAGAGTGGAGCCTTCAAACACACCCTCTTCCCGATTGGAGGAACAGGTGTCCCCGTGTGGTGTGCCTTGGCCGTGCCCTTTTGTACTCCAAGAGGCTAGAATATTGCAGACAGAAAAGGAAACAAGGATACGGAAGATGTAGGGAGATGTTGAAAGAGAGCATGAGAATGTAAAATGCATGAGACAGTGTAAGAGGCTGAGTGGCAATGAATTTCATTTCCAAATAGAACAGGCCATCCAAATGCAATAAATTAGTCTGAATTGTCTTGGTCCATGTGCACACATCTTATGCAAGGCAAGATTCTTCCAACACCCAGAGCATACAGAAAGGCGAGAAATATAACTTGACTACAATGTCTTGGGTTAGGTACTACCTAGCTTGTTGTAGTTATTCATCGGAAATATTGTTTTCCCTGACCAGATCTGTGACGTTCCTGGACGCAGAATTATCAGGGACATGATTTTATCAGGGACATGATTTATTACCTCAAAGATGCCAGCTGCTCTGTCCAGCATTGACCAGGGGAAATGCTCAAAGGTTTGGCTTTGGAGAGATGTTATGCTCTTATGTTCACCTGATATACCAAAATATTTACAGCCTGTTCTTCACAAACTTTCACAAACTTCTTCAGACTGAATACCGAGATAAGAAGAACACCAGGGGGGGCGTGGCTGGCCTGGCGAGGAAGATGGCTGCCTGATTCGTTTTCTCCGCGCCACCCGTCCTAATATTTGCAGACACACCGGTGTAATCAGCAATGGGCCGCACTAAAAAGGGTCCACCGGAACCGACTACCCCGGCGACTAGCGGCAGACCCCAATCCGCGTCCTTGAAGGACTTTTTCGCTGCTCCTTTGCCCCTGCAGACCCAGCCGGGAGATTCCGACATGGCGCAGACTCCCGCGTGCTTTCGGGCCTCGGAGGACGGTGCTCCCCCGCTGCCCGTGCCAAGTTCCTCGGGACCGCCTTCGCCTGATTGGCGCCGACTTTTCTCCTCCCTACCCACCAAGGACGACTTCAGTCTCCTCGTGGCAGAGGTGAAGCAGACGGTCCGGGCCGAAGTAGCGGCATTACGGGCCGAAGTTACCCGCCTCGACGAGAGGGTCTCTGGTGTGGACGCCAGGACCAGGGATGTCGAACGTCAGCTATCGGCCCACTGCCGCTCCTGTTCCCACCAATTGGCTGATGTGTTCTACCACCTCGAGGACCTTGATAACCGGGGACGGCGGTCCAATATCAGGGTCCGGGGCCTTCCTGAAGGTGAGCGACCCGAGGACCTTAAAGAGATCCTGGACAGACTTTTCTCCATGATATTGGAGCGACCTGCCGACCCAAAGAGGAAGCCTATAACCTTTGACCGCGCACATAGGGCCCTACGCCCCAGCGGCGGCCCGGGAGATCCCCCTAGGGACATAATCTGTTGCCTCCACAGCTACTCCTTGAAGGAGGAGATCATGCTGAAGGCCCGGGCCCGTCGTTTTTGGTCCTTTGAGGGCCACGAGGTTTCCCTCTACCAGGACCTTTCCCACTACACGCTGCTGGCCCGGAGGGCCTTACGTCCGGTGACCGCTGTGCTCCAGGAGAGGAAGATAGTCTACCGCTGGGGCTACCCATTTGCCCTGGTCGCCCGTCGGGGCTCGCTCACGGCTACCATCCGCAGGCCTGCGGATGTTCGTCCCTTCCTGTTGGAACTGGACCTGCCGCTGCTTGAGGTCCCTGACTGGACCGTCCGGGACGTGGATCATCGACAGCGCCGCGGCAGATCGACGCAACGCGGACCCCCCCAGGTCAGACCCCTTCGACGGGCTGCGGGAGACGGTGACCGCGACCGGCAACCGAGGGAGTGATTGATGCCGGCCCTGCGCCGGTGGTGAACCCGCGGAGACTCGGTTGTATCCTTCCCTGGTTGCGTACGCCGCTCCGACGGCGGGGACTATCGCTCCACGCGGACTCTCGTTTATGCCTAACCGCAGGGTACCCGCGGTTCCTCTGCGCCTTCATGTTGGGTTTTGTTTTTTGTTACTCTGCTTTTGTTTTTTCGCCGTGTTTTTGGGGCTGGTGGGGGGTACCTGCGCCCTGACTATGTTTTGTGTTTATGGGGCCCCTACGTCAGTCTGCGGCCATTTGCGGCTTTTGGCGCCTGTTGCTCGGGTCGCACATGTGGACCGTGCGCACTCTCACACATGCTTTCCCACTTACGCCTTTTTTTTTTTTTTTTTTTTTTTTTTTTTTTTTCTCTTTATTTTTTCATGCTCACATTGCCTGGTACCTCATGTACTGCATGCGCGCTCTTGCACACGCGCGCACTGGTCGTCATACGGTTACACAATGGCTGCGCTGCTATGATGTCGCTATGCTGAATACCTCGAGGCCACTAGCATCACTGCTGTTGTTACTCTGTATTTTTTTTTTTTTTTTTTTTTTTTTTTTTTTTTTTTTTTTTTTTTTAGTTTTATTTTTATTTGTGATATTATGTGCTGCGCAAGAGTCCAAAGGGTGTGACACATACCAACCATATGCTCCGGCACGATGGCTGTGTCGGTGACTACTGAGTGTACATTGTTCTACTCTATGTCTTAAATGTGTGCTCTCTAATGTATTGCGTTGCCCGATCTTTGTTGTTATGGTGTTGTCTGTTTTGGGCGGGTGGCGGGGCGTCTTTTGGTTTCGTGACATCTGGTTCCTCACGGAGCCTTTGCTGCTCTTTCGTCTCCTCGCCCGCTTGGTTCTCTTCCCCACGGGGCTTGGTGTCATATCCCGTTTCCTGGGGACCCCGCTCGCCTCCCTCGGGGGGTTGGAGTCTACCTGGTACTTGACACATTTCCCCACATATTACCTCTACCCCATACCTTCCCCCTTCCCGTCCTAGTCCCCCTCCTCGCCGCCCACTCCCTCTCCGTCCTTCACCCCCTCCCCCTACCCCCCGCGGTTTTGAGACTCTGCTTTATACGGCGGCTCACATGGCTTTCCGCCCGGCTCCGCTGACCATCTATTCTGTTAACGCACAGGGTCTCAATCTACCCGAAAAACGGTCCAGGGCTCTGAGAGAATTTAAGGCACATGATGCCTCTGTGGTGCTGCTTCAGGAGACGCACTTTCGGGAGGGGCAGGCCCCTAGCCTTAAAGATTCCCGCTACCCTTTGGGATATTTTAGTAACAATCCAGAGTCTAAGACTAAGGGGACGGCTATACTATTTTCTAGCAGGGTCCCGTTTGTTGTTAAAGATACCCTCCTAGACCCCTCGGGCCGTTTCACCTTCGTTAAGGGATACATTTCAGAGGCTCTCTACACTTTTGCCAGTGTGTATCTCCCCAATCGATCTCAACATGTGGCCCTCCGGTCTATCGCGGCCTCGCTCTCCACCTTCGGGGAGGGCCTTGTGATTCTGGGAGGGGATTTAAATGTTCCCCTTCACCCGGAAGCCGATACCTCCTCTGGCTCTAGCTGTGTCCCAGGTAACCAGCTGCGATCGGTTCGCAAAATCCTAGCTGAACAGCACCTGATTGATTGTTGGCGTTCTCTGTACCCGACGGCTCGGGACTTCACTTTCTATTCCTCACCTCACGCTTGCTACTCTCGACTGGACTACATTTTTCTCTCTCAGACCTACCTCGACTTGCTGCAGACGGCCGTGATCCTGCCGATGACCTGGACCGACCATTCTCCTGTTTCTATTACGCTCGACTCTCCGTTGTGTAGGGCTAGGGAGTGGACGTGGCGACTTAACGACTCTTTCTTACTGGACGAGGCTCTTGTTTCTCAGACGGAGACGGAACTGCAGCGGTATTTTCTGGATAATGCTACGCAGGGGGTGTCCCCTCTGGTGGTGTGGGAGGCTCACAAGTGCGTGCTGCGGGGGTTTTTCATACAACAGGGTGCGCGGAGGAAGAGGGCGCGCGCGCTGGAGATTGATCGGCTCACTGCGCGTATTCAGCATCTGGAATCCGTGCATAAGGACACCCTGGACGAGGGGACTCACGCGGAACTGACCTCCTTAAGGGGTCAGTTGTCGGATATTCTCAACTCTAGGTTTCGCCGGGCTTCCCTGTATAGCCAGAGGTTTTTTAGCGAACACGGCAACAAATGTGGTAAGCTGTTGGCCAAGATGATTAACCCCCTTAAGCGCAGTGCGCACGTTCATCGGGTTCGGACGCCCGCGGGGGATTTGTCCCCCTACCCCTCTAAGATTGTGGACGCGTTTCATGCCTACTATTCCTCCCTTTATGGCTTATCTCAGGCTTCGGATGATCATGCCTGTCACGATAAGCGGGTCCGTATTGATCGTTATCTGGCGGCACACGGTGTGCGCAAGCTTACCCACGAGCAGGCGGATTCTATCGAGGAGCCGTTCTCGGCCGCGGAGCTTTCCGCGGCTCTGAAGGCTACGCAGCGGGGTAAGTGTCCGGGCCCGGACGGTTTGCCCTTGGGGTACTACCGTACCTTTTCGAAGCACCTTTTTCCTCACCTGCTTGCTGCTCTCAATGCCTTACGTGAGGGACTTCAGTTCCCTTCCCAGTCGTTGGCGGCTACGATCACGGTTATTCCGAAGGAAGGCAAGGATCCTGGCTTGTGTCAGAGCTACCGGCCCATCTCGCTCCTCAATGCCGATTTAAAGCTTTTTGCCAAGATGTTGGCGCTGCGTTTGGCTCGCTTCCTCCCGCTGCTGATCCACCCCGATCAAGCAGGTTTTATCCCTCGACGTGAGGCGCGGGATAACACGATTAGGCTTCTCTCCGTGATCCACAAGGCACGGGTGGAGGCACGCCAAATTTTATTTCTGTCGACCGACGCGGAGAAGGCCTTCGATAGGGTGGACTGGGTGTTTTTGGAGGCTACCTTGGTGCATCTGGGTCTGGGTCCCTCTATGTTGGCTTGGATTAGGGCTCTCTATTCTTCGCCATCCGCTCGCATTCGGGTTAACGGGGCTCTCTCCCCCTCTATAGCGATACGGAACGGAACCAGGCAGGGGTGCCCCCTCTCCCCGATGCTCTTCGCGCTGTCTCTGGAGCCCTTCCTGGAGGCTGTCCGTTCTGACCCGAACATATTGGGGTTGCAGGAGGGTGGTAGGCATCACAAGGTTGCGGCGTACGCAGATGATCTCCTGTTTATCGTTGACCGCCCCGGTGTTACGCTTCCGAATATTCTTGAGGCATTTCGCCTCTACGGCGAACTGTCTAACCTCAAAATAAATTATTCGAAATCCGAGATTTTGAATATTACCCTGCCCCCTAGTTTGGCGGCTGCGCTCATGCCTAGCTTCCCCTTCAAGTGGTGCCCCGAGAAGCTGCAGTATTTGGGGGTCTGGCTGACTGCTGACCCCGCTCGTCTTTACCACGCCAACTTTGCGCCTCTGCTCGCCGACCTGTCGGGGGACCTGCGGCGGTGGATGCCGCTGTTCCTCTCCTGGATGGGCCGGGTGAATGTTGTTAAGATGAACCTTTTGCCCCGGGTGTTGTACCTGTTCCAAACGCTGCCCATCCGGATACCGCGGGAGTTTTTCCAGGTTCTTCGGTCCCTGGTGTCTAAGTTTGTCTGGGGTAATAAGAGCCCTCGACAGCGGTTTTCCCAGCTTACGAGACCCAAATCTGCGGGTGGTCTTGCCTTACCTGACTTTCTGGGGTACTACCGGGCTGCCCACTTGCTTCGCGTCTTGGAGTGGCACGCCTTGGGCCCTCTAGCTAAGCCGTGGGTCGACCTGGAGCTTGGTGAGTTGCGGGGCTGTGTGTATCATGCCTTGTGGGGCCCGAGCGGCAGCCACGGCGGCATTTCGCACCCTTTTATTCTGGCGACTCTGGCGGTTTGGAGGGGGGTGGGACAGCGGGCCCATCTCTCTACTGCTCCGTCGCCCCTGTTGCCCCTATGCGGGAACCCGGACTTTGCGCCGGGACGCGGGGAGGGTCGATTGGATTTTCTTGGGGTTCCTGCCCCTGTTCAGGCCCGGGCGCTCCTGGGGGAGGGTGGGATTCTGCCCTTGGGTTCGTTGATAACGGACCGCGTTCCTACGTGGTCGGAGCGCTTCACATATCACCAAATTCGGCACTACCTCTCTACCTTACCACGGGGGGACCATCTTCACCGGCCCTTAACGGGCTTCGAGGCCTTGTGCACGAGGGCTCACCCACCGGAGAGGGCCATCTCCCTGCTCTACTCTTTTCTTTTGACTACGACTTCCACGACACGACCGCCCTTCTGTGCGACCTGGGAGGCCGCCTGTGACACTCAACTCTCTGACAGTGACTGGGACAAGATTTTCATTTTTACCCATAAGAGCTCTAGGGCGACTAAGACGCAGGAGACTAATTATAAGCTGTTGACGAACTGGTACAGGACGCCGCAGAGGCTCCATCGGATGTTTCCGGGTACCTCTGATACGTGTTGGAGGTGCGGTGGGGACATCGGCACGATGTTGCACATATGGTGGTCATGCCCCCTGTTACAGCCCTACTGGGAGGAGGTCCACCGGGTGATCTCGGAGCTCTCGGATTCCCCCCCTTCGTTCCGGCCGTTGCCCATGCTTCTGCACCACACTCCCCATTCGATCTCACATTACAAGCGGTCGGTGGTCCGACATCTCCTTGACGCTGCTAAAAGTCTCATCCCGCTTCATTGGAAACAACCTCGCCCTCCCTCTCGCCGCGACTGGGTGGCGAGGGTGGAGGAGATCAGGCGGATTGAGGATCTCTCCGCCTCGACCCCGAAACTTAGGGAGGCTTATACGGCCACATGGTTCTACTGGTTGTCCTCTGTTGTGGGGCGGGATGCGTAGTTGCCCTGCTCTGCCCTGTTGCTCTGTGTATCCCATTTTTGCCACTGATCTTGGTTTTTTTTTTTTTTTTTTTTTTTTTTTTTTTTTTTTTTTTTTTTTACCGCAACTTGCCTCCTGCTGTTGGTCGGCTTATATACTGGTTTTGTGTATGGATCTGGGTTTCTGTACATCATTGTCTCATGCCGGGGTGCCTTGTTTCCCCCGTCTCCCTTCCCTCCCTCTTTTTCCTTTCTGTATCCCTACCCCCTCCATAATATATGTTTGGAAAATTGAATAAAGCTTGATTTTGAAAAAAGAAGAACACCAGGTACTTTCCCATTTAGGGGAACGTTCTGGCTCTGCACAATGAGATTCTTACCATGCCGTAGTTTAAAGGTGTGAAGCCATCACTAGAACATTTTTCTACTTTATCTGTGGTTCCAAAATGTACACAGTAAACACACACATTTGTACTGTTTATGTTTGTGCATGTGTGCCTTTTACTTTTTCAGCTTTTTGATTTAAAATGTTTGCCCTCATAATGAATGCTACACAGTTGTATGGTATTTAAATGCACTGAAAATGCAGAGTGAAGCGAGGTCCCTTGGCTTGTGGGTGGTGGAAGCTGGGTGCTGCCAAATGGCCCCTATCTACCATTGAAGGCTTAAGAGGTTCCTTTCAGACATTGAGCTTAGATTATCTGGTCTTTCTGGCTGGGCTTATGTCAGTGGACAGAAATAAACGCTATAACCTCTGTTTGGGGCACTTCTTTTCGAAATTGTGTTTAGGATACGACCTTCCCCTCATGTTTCTTTTCACCAGAAACACTGCCTCCTTAATCAAAATTAACAAAACAAATAGTTATCTGTTAACAGTGACTTACGACAAATCGGTAACAATAAGATAAAGAAAAAATCTAGAGTAACTTGCAGAATTAGTGCATTTTTTTACATCTTTTATATAGTGACTACAAACTGTTAACACAACACACCAGTCCATTCCACCCCATTCTTATTCATTTCAGGCTTCACATTTGAATGCATCCAAATGAATTACAAGATGGAAAACGCCAATCAATATACCTAAAAAGATGGAAATGAGATTCATGACTCATAGCAAGACCAGCTGATGAAATTAGTTTGAAACTTTGGATAATGATGTTTAAACAATGTTTGTTTAACCCTGAAAAAAACAATTAAAAAAAAAGTCTACCCATACATTTCGTGCACATTATGTCAATCTTTAAAGACATTTGACATAGTGATGTTTGATTTCTTCCAGGTACATATTTCAAATCCTCATAAGATGCATATCCCTGATTTATGTGACATTTATCATAATTAAAGAACTATAATATCAATATTATCAAGCAAACTACAAAACAACAGTGAGAATTGCGGATTGAGTGACCATGTTGTTGAAACTAAGAGTTATAAGTTTGAGTATAGCTAGGTGAGCCAGCTTTGGTTCTCGAAGAGAAGAGCCAGTGCACATTTCTCTATTTAGGATGGATGCTTGCAAGTAGTAGCATATTCTCTCCTAAGGTGTCAGTTCAAGAGGAAGCAGCAACCCCTCTTCCGCATTACTGGAATTTGCCTTATTCTTGGGCTGGTTGGGATGTCAGAGATGTCCCTTGTAACTGGCCCATATACACTACTGAAAACTGTGCCTAACTCGACAGTAGCCATACTCTGTGTTACACATGGCATCATATACCAGTGCATAACATGGAAGATGGCGGCCATGGCAGGGGACAGTTGGGTCAAGCCTATGTCAGTGCCCAGCCTGATACATCTCTACTTGCAAGGAATTACCTTATATAATAGCAAATCCAGCTTTGTTCATGCAGGGCTAACTATGCCAGTTCCTAACCCATCCCCAGACTCGGCCATGCACTAGCCAGTTAGCCTGCCTCTAACAAATCTTTAGGAAACAAGCAGCCATTGAGAACTATACATTGTACAGGGTCTTTTCCATTAAAGCTTGCTTCCTACCTTTTATTCCTACCATGGCTTTTTTCCTACCCTGCTGTGTTCAATTGCTGATTCATTGATTCCAATAAATCTGTTAAATATAACAATAACATGACCAAAACATTTGTATTTGTTTTTCAACTGCACACTACACTATTCAAACAGAAAGCATCAACACTGTACTTAAGAATTCTTCATTTTTTAAGTAGAGTGTTTTCAAACACCTTCCAGAGACAAATGTCCTTCCAGTGTTACTTTGATGCCCCGAAAATCCGATTAGAATGCAGGTGGTATTGAGATGGATGAAGGAAACAAACATGCTTACAAATTCTAGGAAGATAACAGAAGGTTAAGAAGTAATTACGTTTAGGTCAGGAGACAAAGTCTGCTGTCATCATGATGAATATGGTCAAATAAACAGGCAAACTGAACAAGGAAATATTTTGAAGCATCTCAGATTACACATACAGTATTATTAATGTAGCGCCATTGAGACGCCTAACTATGCAGATTATAGTTGAACACATGCAACACAATATACTCCTCTTGCTAAAGTATTATCAATGCACATAAACCCTGGTTTAGACAGTCAAACAACAAAAGGCCATCCATGAATGTCGAAAGGATAAGTGTCTGCAAGTTAACAGAGATTACTTGGCACACAAAGAGATGTGGTTACGTATGCGCCATGCTCCTGGTCAGGACATGAAATAACACTGGATGTCATGTGACACTCGGTTTTCTTAAGTAAGTACCTTACAAACAATAACATAAACCTGGGGGTGACAGCAGAAACATATTATTTATTTTCTTTAATCCAAGCGGCTGCAGATAATACCATGTGTCCAAGTGGCTGCCTGCCCCCTACAGTCTCGTGGTGGCTTGATGCCACAACAATTTCACATAGAACACTTCAGCTTTACCACACTGTTACTACTATTAGAACCATTCTGCCTTCATGTTCCTCAAACAGTAGCCTTACTGAACCGTGAAAGACGTAAATGGGAAAGGATAAGCCCTGAATGGATTAAAATGCTCCTGGGAAGGCGACATGACTGTGGTTGGATGGGACATAACCCAACAGGTTAAGGGGTGAAAAGTTAAAGGGGTTAGTGGATAGTCAAGGTGGACTGGGCTCACTAAAAGGCAGGAATAGATGCTATTTATAGAGGAGCCCAGTAGGAGAATTCTCTATCAGAATTTTAAGACAGAAAAGTTGTCCCACACTCCCTCCCCTTTTATATATATATATATTTAGAGTTTGGCGGGTGGTAGTTAGCAATGACATATTTTAATCTTCCAGCAGATAATAAGTGTAATTTATACAATTTTGTGTCTTTAATTTTATGGTTGGGGGTCCCTAAACAATCCACCAGTCAAAACCCTGCAAAGGTTTATTTTTTTAATAAAGGGACATACAGTATCTCACAAAAGTGAGTACACCCCTCACATTTTTGTAAATATTTTTACGCCGCCATGGTCGACCAAAGAAGTTGAGTGCACGTGCTCAGCGTCATATCCAGAGGCTGTCTTTGGGAAATAGACAAATGAGTGCTGCCAGCATTGCTGCAGAGGTTGAAGGGGTAGGGGGTCAGCATGTCAGTGCTCAGACCATACTCTGCACACTGCATCATATTGGTCTTCACGGCTGTCATCTCAGAAGGAAGCACAAGAAAGCCTGTAGTTTGCTGACGACAAGCAGACTAATGACATATTTGGTTCAGATGGTGTTAAGTGTTAAGCATGAAGCATGTGTGGAGGCAACCAGGTGAGGAGTACAAAGACAAGTGTGTCTTGCCTACAGTCAAGCATGGTGGTGGGAGTGTCATGGTCTGGGCCTGCATGAGTGCTGCCTGCACTGGGGAGCTACAGTTCATTGAGGGAACCATGAATGACAACATGTACTGTAACATACTGAAGCATGGAGACTGGGCCGCAGGGCAGTATTCCAACATGATAGCTACCCCAAACACACCTCCAAGACGACCACTGGCTTGCTAAAGAAGCTTAGGGCAAAGGTGATGGACTGTCCAAGCATGTCTCCAGACCTAAACCCAAGTGCAAGGTCACTAACATCCACCAGCTCCGTGATGTCGTCATGGAGGAGTGGAAGAGGACTCCAGTGGCAACCTGTGAAGTTCTGGTGAACTCCATGCCCAAGTGGGTTAAGGCAGTGCTGGAAAATAATGACGGCCACACAAAATATTGATACTTTGGGCCCAATTTGGACATTTCCACTTAGGGTGTACTCACGTTTGTTGCCAAGGATTAGACATTAATGGCTGTGTGTTGAGTTATTTTGAGGGGACAGCAAATTTACACTGTTATATGGGCTGTACACTCACTACTTTACATTGTAGCAGGGTGTCATTTCTTCAGTGTTGTCGTAAAAATATATTATAAAATATTTACAAAAATGTGTACTCACTTTTGTGAGATACTGTAAGTTTGCTAAATGAGAAGGGACTGCTAACTATTATATTATATCTCATTAAATAATGCTTTGTCAGACCTTTACTGGGTTCGTCAATGTCTATTACATAGTAAATCCATGAACTGAAATAGTTAACTTATATATAAACAAACACTTTTTTAACTATAGGTGTGCAACTTAACGATTATCCAAGACAATAACAAATCTAATATGTGTATTGGAACATAATCTATATTCTAGTGAAAGTTAAGAATAGCTTTTTTGTTGTATGAGGAAATGAAGGCTGCATTGTCTTACAGAGATTTTGTATAGGAAATTGCATGAATAGATTTTTTCTGGATTGTAGGAAGGTACTTTTGTATGTAGTGTGTTATGTTGTTGTCCTAGATGCCAATGCTCTGAAAACTGTAAGATAATGAAAAGGAAATGAGTATAAAGGTTATTGGTAGAATGCCACCCACCCTTGTACATGTATATCGTAGGAAATCTATTTTGGTAAAAGCAAATGTGTCACGTTCCTGTGCTTTACTTGATAGATCTTTTCATAGTGGTGTTCTGCTTCCAACTAAAGGTAACAATCAGATGTTTCTTTTGCAAGATGTATATTAGCAGCAACTATATATATGTACTATGAGAAATGGAGGGAGATTGAAAGTGAATGGTTACAGATGGGTGCTGTTTCTATATAGCATAAATTTTATTGTATGTCAAACAAGTTATTTAGATGATTTTGGTCAAAGAATGAGCTATTAAGACCACATTAAGATTCTCATGTGACTTCAACAGAAGGTGGAAAAGGTATGACGTAAGCCATAAAGGACCTGGCTCTCCAAGATGTACAGTCTCTGAGAGTATTCTGTACTAGGAGAAGTGAGTCGTGATCATTACAGCACAACAGAGAGACTGCATCAGGAATGCTTCAAGTATGGCTTCCCAAATGCAAAATAAATGGAGGAGAGCAGCTTGCACCTTTTTCACTAAGAGATCTTCAGTAGGTGATGAGAGGGCACCTAATACAGATACCCACATTAGAGAACAAAAAAGTTGCTTTTTTTAAGAAGTAAATAAACAGACTATAGGTTAATCACAGAAGAGATAAAGAAAAAATAACCAGACGGATCGCCTGGAAACTAAAGTGGGAGAAATGTCAGACTTTTATAATGCAGATAGTCAAACATTGATGGTAGTGCAGCATAACCCCTATTACTATATACTAAGCCAGACATTAACATGGTAGGCCTCTGCCCCTAAACAGCCTGCCGCCGCTGCTCCTTTAGCAGCCTAACTGTGCCAAACTGGGCATTTGATGAAACAAGGAAAGCCAACGCGGACATGTTGTTTACACAAGAAACCCACTTTCACAAATTAACACATCTATCAACTGTTAATAACTAGTACCCTATATCTTACCACTCTATGACTGACTCAAAGAAAGCAGGCATATTAATATGGATAGGTAGAAATGCTGCATTCTCCCTTATAGATAGGTAGACTCTAAAGGCAGATTCATATTAGCGCCATCAAATTCCGTAGCGCTGTACAATGGGTAGACAGGACATAACAAGTATTATGTAATATCACCAATTGACAGAGAGAACAGGTGAGGAGGACCCTGCTCAAACGAGGTTACAGTCTAGAGGGATTTAGGGTGTATTACACAACAGGTAACGCACGCAAGTAAACTTATTGCAGGAGAGGGACTAGGAAAGGTGAGCTAAAGGAATATGGGAGGGCGCTAATGTGCTATGTTGTAAGCGTCATTAAAGAAGTGGGTCTTGAGGGATTTTTTGAAGGAATAAAGGAGAAAGACGGATAGGCCGGGGGAGAGCATTCCAGAGGATGGGGGCAGCCCTTGAGAAATCTTGTAAGCGGACATGAGAGCTAGAAATCAAAGGAGAGGATAGGAGGAGATCATTGGATGAGCGGAGAGACTGGTTAGGATTTAGAGTATATCTATCTATTATATAATTAAATCATATCAACTACATGTTAGCAATATTTACTCGCCCAACTTGGACAAAAAGCTACAAACTCTATTGTTGGGATACTGGCATGATACATGGTAAATGCTTCACCTTGAAGATAAGAGTTTTAGTTTTTACTCTGTCCCACATGATACCTATTCTCAAATCAACTTCTTTATAATTAAGAAATCACTCATACCTAATCTGGAATCAAGCACTTGCACGATATCTTTGGGACCTTGCACGATATCTTTAGTATTATCAGAAAAGTATCAAAACCCATGGAGAGTTTATTAAATGATTTAGCCATCAGAAAGAAAATAGATACATATATCATTCAGTATTTTAAAGGCAACTCATCTTCTGAGACGTCTTTTCCCATAACTTCGCTGGCACACAAAGCTGTCATTCAATGGTTATTGATCAAGACTGTTTCCCAGAAAAAGAAAACAAGAGCCAAACAAAAATTAGGACTCCTTATAACACTAGCAAAAGCACAGGATCAGCATCAACGATTCCCTAGCGATAATTGGAAAACCCAGATTAATTCCTTAAAAAAGACATCCATGCACTGCAATCTCAAGAGACTGAATTCAGGTTGAGATGTTTAAAATCGAAACACTATGCCCAGGGAAATAAAACAGACTCTCTACTAGCTAAACAACTGAGACACAAAAGGGCCAATTCTAAAATCGTACAAGAGAAAACTTGTCAATCCACAACACAGCATTAATGAGTTTGCGAATTACTAAAAAAACATTTGCAATTTGAATATGGACATCAATAAAACACAGCTTAAATGATATACAAGGATTTCTTATATCATTGAAGTTTCCACAATTGAATTCAGAGCAGCAGAATGTTTTATCATCCCCTATTACAATAGATGAGGTCAAGGAAAAGGTTTTCAATTTAAAATCAAATAAAGCACCGGGCCTCGATGGATTCTCAAACATTTATTACAAAGTATACAGAAGATGCATCATCCCCTATCTTTACAAACCATGGAATTAAGACGTCCAGTTTCCCAAAGAAATTCCTTCTTGCGTATATCAAGACTATAATAAAATCAGGTAAACCTCCAGAAACATGCCAGAACTTCAGACCCATATCACTTCTAAATACAGCTGCCAAGCTATATGCCAAAATCTTAGCATATAGTCTATGTGGACTTCTACAGCAGAAATCCATCCCATAATACAAGGAAGATATTGAACGTGATACATTAAGTGAAAAATTCCAAATGAACAAGCCTGTTCCTATCATTAGATGCAGATAAAGCATTTGACTGCTTACATTCAGGGTTTTTGGAAGAAACTCTATCATGCTTCAGAATACCAGAAATCTTCATATCAGCAGTTCTATAATAACCCATCTACCCAGGTTAACACTTCTGGCTTTCTCTCAAGACCATTTCCTATATGCAGTGGATGATGGCGATGTCTATACACCAGAATAAATTCATTCAAGGAATTATAATATTGCCTAAACCAGGGGTGTCCAAGTTTTTTCTGCAGTGGGCCACTTCATCAGAATTGTATACGTGCGAGGGCCGCACTCATTTTTCACTGAGAGAAAATATGGCCTTTAATAAAATATGCAGATTAAAATAAAGTAATTGACACAAAACCTTTACTTTTCCTCTCACTGATTTCTGGGCCTAGAAAGTTTTGTGACTACAAATTCAGGATTCTGGATAAGTAAAAATGAAATAGTTCTATTTATTCTAGAGATGCACCAAAAGGAAAATTCTGGACCAAAACCGAAAATTCAGGGTTCACTTAGCCAAAACCGAAAAGACCCCCCACCTTTAAAAATAATAAAAAGTCCCACACTTTTAGTAAAAGTTACACACCAAAATTGTACAAAAAATGTAATAACAATGTTAAAATATATATATTATGATTGTTAACAGCAATCTCAGGCATACCCAGATTCCAGCATGTACTGGTTGGCTGGGCATGATAGGAGTGTGATTGCTGTCAACAATCATATATAAATTAATATTGTTATTGTATTTTTTTTGTTTAATTTTGGTGTGTTAACCACACTTTTATTAAAAGTAAGTAACACACAATTGGACAAAAAAAATCAACAATATGACTTGGCTAAGAGCAATCACACTCCTTTTATACCCAGGCAACCAGTAAATGCTGGAACCTAGGCATGATGGGACTGTGATTGCTACTAGCAATCACACTCCTATCATGCCAAGTCAGCCATTACATGCTGGTATAGGGTGGCTGTATGTGCAGACCCCATACTGCTGTTAGCATCAATACACAAGGGGGGCAGCTAGCCTGGTTTCAGCATGTACAGGCTAACAGCAATCACAGTCCCATCATGCCATCATGCCTAGGTTCCAGCACTTACACATCCATGCTATGACATCACACACACACACTAATTCATTAATTCATTCCCTCAATCACGCATACTCATTCAAACACCCTCCCCCACCCCTTACTTGCACTGCAGCTCTCTCGATGCTGCTCACAGACTTCAGCAGGGGGCGCAACCTCCCTCTGCGTTCTCTTGTACTGCACAGAGGAAGCAGGACTGGAGCAGAGTCATGTGATGTCACATGAACTCTACTGAGTTCCGCTTCCTCTGTGGAGTACAAAAGACCCTCCCACAGGTAAGCAGCAGGGCTCTTATGATCCCGGTTGCCCTGGTTGCCGATCTCACGCGGGCGGCACCTCGAGGTGCCGCAGGCCGCATTTGGACGCCCCTCCCTGGCCTAAACTATTCTTCAAGATAGCTCTGTTTGCAGATGCCATAATTTTAACCATGACAAACCCATTGGTCTCACTTCCTAATATTTACATGATTCTTAACCCCTTAATGACAAAGCCCGTACATGTACGGGCTCAAAATGCATTGTTTTCAATGGGTTTTGGGGCTGCTCATTGTCCTTAAGGGGTTAAACAATTTAACATCGTATCCCATCATAAAGTACCGGTAAATGTAAATAAATCACAAGCTTTAGCCATTAATATTACATCTGAAAATCTAGACCTTTTAAAACAAAACTTCCAATAGGAATGGAGAATAATAATTATTTCTAAGGATCCATCACAAATACATTATCTAAACTTCAAGAAACTTTATTAAAGTTAAAATTATTTAAGCATGCTACAAAAACATTCTAGATGGCTTTATGAGTTGTTTTTTATGAGACTATTATTATTATGCAAAGTTGGCAGACTGTAATACAGTCTGGTTTACAGTTGGAGGATCCTGAGTCACAACCCTTAATGTCAAAGGTCCCAAAGAAGGTCAAACAAAATGTTTTTTTCTCTTTTCCCTTCAGATATAACAAACAAAATGAATCATTGTTGCACAGGCATTAAATACATACGACTGACTGAGCTTATGAACTGAGCCCAGCATCCCAACAGTGTGGCTGAAAAACAAAGTGTGACTTTAGGAAGTGATTTTGGCTTGGAGAATATGTTCAACATGCCTCATATTCCATATTTATGAAAAAGGTCATAATTATTTTTCAGCTTATTCCTCTAATGTTTCATGATTACACTACAAGATAAAATTTATATTTGCAATAATAAAAAAAAGTGATTACTGAAATGACTTCAAGTTTGGCAATGCTAAACGTTGGTGGAATATTTTAAGATAGACGGCAGAAGGCCTATTCATTATACTTAGTATGGTAATAACAGTGTAGCACACAAATGTGGTATCTGAAGAAAGCCCTTCTTGTTCTGAGAAAAACAGTATATAACTTGTATGGGTATACTAAAATTACAGCTAAACAAAAGCTAAACAAAAACAATATTGTTAAAACAGCTTTGGTCAAGAAGGGTACAAAAAGAAAAAACAACCCAGTCCTTAAGGGGTTAATAGGATAATCATATTCCTTCCCTTCTTGAGAGCGTGATGTAGTAATATTAAATATATGAGAAAAAATCTGAAAAATCTTCACAAGGAGTAGTGAAGTCCATATATTGAAAGGGGGACACTCTTCAATGCCACAGCCCCAGCATATGTTAGACAACTTTAAATGGAATGTATAGAGTCTGGAAGGAACTAGATACCACCCATAAAGAATGTTGTAAAATAGTCCATGTAAAAATAGCTCCTAGAAATGGACCATGCTCTATGCAAACATTCAGATGGAAATGAAGTCCCTAGATCATGCTCCCATTTAATAATTGTATTAGATTTCTTTACCGATCCAATATTTAATAATAAAGATCACAATTTAGAAATAAAATTGACTTTACTCTAGGTATCAATAAATCTGATTAAAACAGATTGTTCTGTGACTGGATTAGCTGACAAAACATTTCCGATTCTTAAATAGCTAAAATATACTTAGTTAATAAAATTGAAGGGCATAATATCTGAGCTTAAATAGATGTCTGATAAAACCTTGATCCTGGAGGAAATCCAGTTCCTTAGGTCTATGTTATGAATATAAATGTTTAAGACTTCGATTTGAGTAGAGTGAATAAGAAATTGAAGAGTTGTCATAAGTTTTTTGAATATAAATATAGCTTTTAAAATATCATTATATCACTATGGGCCAAACTCACTGGGTTTTTTTTAATGATAGCAGGATTGACACAGTAGGGAAATATTCAATTTACCTCAATTTCAACTCTCAAACTGATGTCAACCAAAGTTTCTATCGCTTTTATAATCCCAGGCCAGAATATGTGAGACTAAACAGATCTCATGAAGTCTAGCGATGTCTGGATAATTTAGTTTCTCAAGTTTAACCCCTGTATCAAAATTGTACTCAGGATCCTAGGTTTCTTTGACTACCAAATGTTTGATGAAAGAAGTAAGATGAGTGTCTTCAATATTTTTAAAGGAACATGCATTAGAAAGCTCCTAACATGGTACATATGCCTTTATAGCATTAATGTGTATTAATACACAAGGCATCTAGACCTTTCCACAATGAAAACTTGTCTTTGAGCTCTATTATCAACTCTTCAAGGTTTAGAGCAAGGGGTTGTGTAAAGTCAGAAGAAATCTTAATGCCAAGATAGTTTATTACTCTTTTAGACCACTTAAAATTGGTAAACCTCTGCAATAAATCATGTTGAAACTGTGATAGAAAGATGGATACTAATTGAGTTTTAGATATATTCAATTTGAGAACAGACTAAACTCATTTATCCTAGAAAGCTTCTCGGGTATAGAGAACACTGGGGAGGAAAGAGTAAGCAAAATATAGTCTGCATAGAAAGTGATTTTATAAGAACAAGAACCAATTTCTATTCCTTTCAATAGACAGAGCATCTAAAAATGATGTTAATGGACAACCATGTCTCGTACCATTTTTGATGTACAAAAAGTCAGAATTTAGGTACAGGCCTGAAAGGTTCGCCCTAGAGGTTGAATACAAGGCAAGGGTGTTTCTCTTGAAAGAACAAGATAAGCCAAAATTGTTGAGGACCTTTGACAGAAATGGCCAGCTAACTCTGTCGAAGGCCTTCTCTGTTTTGACCTCCAGAAGATCAAAAACTTGTTGTCTCCTTTTCTCCCTAGCATGAAACCTGACTACCGGTAATTTGACTTTGAACCTGACCTGATGACTATCTAGCTTAGCAAGTAGTAGGTCTGTCAGAGGTTTACTCATTTTCTTTTTCAGGACAGAAGGCATCTTAATTAAAATACCTCTCATAAAGCATTTGAATGAACACCAAAGTGTAGTGCCGTGAACTTCTCTGTTGTCATTACAACACAGAAAATTATGTGCTTTGGTGATCAGTTCTGTTTTGCAAGTCTCAGAAGACAGAATAGCTTCATTTAATCTCCATATAGAGAAAAGGCAATATCTTTAATGTCTGGAAAATTGTACAGGTTTCTGTAAAAATTTCAAAGAAGCAACATTCGGCAAGAAACAGTCAATTCTAGAATAGGAATAATGGGCATTGGAGTAGAAGATAAAATCCCTATTCTCGAGGATGTTACGCTCTCCATATGTCAAAAAGGTTATTTCTACAAACAACGCAGGAAAATGGATGTGCATAGGATTTTATTCTTGGATCAATTTTAGTACCTTGTAACACTTTCTTGAGTCAAGAGTAGTATCGCAAATGCAATTTATATCTCCCCCAAAGATAAATATGCCCTTGCTAAACTTTTCAAGTTCATCAATAATCCGATTTTAAAACTTAACAGAGGATTCTGAGGTTACATATACGTTGGTTTTTCCCCTTAAAACTGGAGGCAAAAACATGAGAATATTTAGGATAATTCCAAAAAGCTATTCTTGTGTAAAGCAGATGTCAATATGGTTTCATATTAGCAAAATTTCAGACCCTGTGTGTTTATAGTAGCTATAGAAGTAGTTGTGACACTATGCCCTGGTTTCCTGGCACCTGTTATTGTGCATTCAGGTTTTTGGGCTGTTGCATTGTTTGGCTTTGTTAGTCTGCTTGCAGCTAAAGTTCTGTGCACTTTGTTCTGATCTCCTGTGTATGGCCTTGGCTACGTTCACGATCCAGCTTTGTGTACCAGACCCGGGTGTGGTGTTTTGGGTGTTTTGGGTGTTTGTGGAGAATCCATGGGAGTGTAGAGGATGGGCTGCAGCATATATGAAAGGATGTAAGTGATGCTGCTACAGAGGCCTGAAGGAAGCTATGATGATCATCGTTCTGGCTAATAACATTTGTTAGATTTTCCAACTGTCACTTTAAATAAACCTGTTGGATCTTAATGAAGTATCCTTATTGTGCAGTACATATGAAACATGACACACAGCGTGTCCCAGTCCAGCCGTGTGCCTTGTCTGAAGACTTCCAAGCCGTGTGCCCTGCCAGCGGGCTTCCAGTTGTGTGCCCTGCCGGAGGACTTTAGTCTATGCCTGGTTCTGTCTCAGCATCAGCCTTGCCAGTCCCAGTCTTTTCTGTCTGCTGTGTGTCTGTCTACCTTGTACCATTAATCACAGTGTACAAACAGATTGACTGCACCAAAGCTCCTTGCTAACCTGCTTACCCAGTGTGTGACAGTAGTTATGTCTAGTCTTGGGGAAGCATCATGATGTAGATGCTACATTTGCATGTACATGAGGCGTGTCCACAAGCCAGATCGATGGAGGCCTTAGGAAAGCGTTTGTGACCCAAGGAGCTCTTTCTACCTCTCCAGGATCCCCACAAGACAACCCTGGCTATTTGCAAGCAGTTTCATCTCCAGACTTCCTTATTGCCATGCTGACATCCAATTCCATCTGGTTCGCTTGGGTCTTCCTTATTGTGACACGTTTGCCCGAACCATTTGGACTAAGCCCTTAATGGCTTGGATGAAAAACAAGGCGTTCACTTGTTCATTCTGAACTAACAACATATCACTTCAATCCAATTAGAGTTACCTTGTGAGGTCTGTGTCCAATTTTAGGCCGTACATTAACCAATGGAGTCACCCAAAAAAGTCTGATATCTCCTTGAAATCTGCCTTATGTCTGATTTTTTGGTCCGTCAGCATGTGTAGAAACGTTCTGCTGTACACCTCTGACAAATCTGTTCCTTTAGTTATTTATGAACATTGTTTATCTTGGTGTGATGAAGCTCTGCAGGCTTAGTAGAGCTATTTATTTGTATTTATATACTTTATCTGTCTAATGCATTACATTCAGACCCAAAGTCTATTGACATTTACTTCATCCTTTTAAATTTCAATTGCAGCTAACAATAAGTAACATATACTATAGCTTTTCTGACTTGAAAGGCCAACAAGAGCTAAACTCAATAAATGATTTACATAAAGGCTGATTATACCTTCTAATTGTTTTTTTTTACTTCAACCATGAGCTTGTTAACCCTCTAAGCTACTTCAGGTATGAGTTTGCAATTTGACAGATAATTGAATCAAACAAGCTCTATATTCTGCACAGTTAATTTGGATGGAGCTGGGATTACATTGATTGATAATCTTGCAAATAGCAATTGATATAAACTTGCAACTCGTAGACAATAAACTCTACAAACTCTTCCAAATAATCTTACTACATATGTTTTGACACAAACAAAACTATAATATACTTGTTGGGACTACCCTGTGATAGACAAGTCTGGAAGCTATAAGGTATTCTTTTTGTCTTCTTATGAGTTATAGCTATTGACCGTCAAATGTATTGCATGAAATAATAATCATCTTTGAAGATGTGCACTTTAACTTTTTATTCACTCTTAGTGAACCCTGAAAGAACCTTCTTAGTAAACCGTATTCTTGCTGGCAGGATAGAAAATGGCTCCTAAAAGAGACAAGCAGCAATCGATGAATAAATCAAACTCTATAAATGCATTCTATTCCCCTAAAGCCTCTCCAACTATATCAGGATTTCTTAGTAAATCAATCCTGGAATCTGCCTCTGTATTTTGGATTCATCTAACGTTATTACACATGCTAGCCTCACTTTTTCTTTTGATTATCTCTATGAGAAAATGAGAGTGAATTTTCAGTGAGAGGTACACTGATGCCTGCAGCCCCGCAAGCACACACGCAGCTTGATCTTTAAGATCAATGGAGATTGATTTTACCACCATACCAGAGTCTTCGTGCTAGTGTATCCAGATATTGGTGTCACAGCTAGGCCGTTTTGATGGTGAGGCCATAAAGGTGAATTTACCAGCATACACAAAGCCTAGTGCCGGTGAAATAAAACCAGCCCAGGAAATAATTGAATACCAACCCCATATTTTTGGTACACTGCCCATGTCATGTTCTATCCCCAACATTATATGTTCAGAATAGGGATAAACCATATGTCACGGTAACCCTTTACGGCTGAGGACTCATGGGGGAATGTTTGGAGGGAGGCACTGGTGGATTTCTGGGGAGTCTCCTTAGCTGCCTGCCCAGTCCCTTCTTATGTCTAAGTAACCCTGTGCTCATTGGGGGCACAGGGTGACCGGGAAACACCATCTGGTCTGCCGGAACCAGACTCCCATAAACTAGCTGGCTATGGGGGCTCTACAAGCCAAGAAACACTTGATGCGTCTGACCAGGACCTAGCCGTAAATTCATGGAACTCTGCGGCCACTAGGAACTGTAGCGATGCCTGCCAAGAATTAGAACGGCGTCGATATGGACACCCTTTGCCCCACCACGTCGCTCTTCTGAGGTTACATGAAGCTTGTGGTGGGCAACACTCGTGGTGGTTACAGAGAGGAAGCTCGTTCGGGGACTCTGGTTTTATCACCAATCTTCAGGACTGGGGTTTACCCAGCCGCGGCTATGGAACTCTGGCCTAAATACAGTAAGGACTATTCCCGGGGATGTTTCCGATGCTGTCGCGACCATGAGCAACATCGGATTGCATCGCTTTTTGGATCATAACATCTTCGGACCCTAAGATCTCCATTGGTACCCCAGGATTGATGCCACTTCCTCAGGATCACTATGAAATAGTGACTTTTTTCAGGTAGGCATTGCTGCCCATAGAACTGTATGGAGGTGCCGGGCTCTCTGGTAGTTGATGGGATTAAACCCCTAATCCTATCATGTTTGCTGTATAAATATCTGTGCTATCCTCAATAAAGGAATATGAAGGGTTAGTCCCTTGGACAGTTAAGCTTTCAGCTGCAAGGATGATCTCTACGGCAGAGCTACTTAGTCCAACTACAGGTCTCCGTCACACATACATTTTAAAAGTATATTTGAAAAACACATCAGTCAGATATGTATGAAATACATAGTTTCTAATATCACTGTGGTCCATGATATCATGTATTGGATTAGGACTCAATGAGGGATATAGATCGAATAATGGGAAAAAAAGACAAATATTTAAGTATGACATTTTCTGGTATGTAAGTCCAGCCTGGACTTACAAAGGTGGCTAATTTATCAAACTAGCCAATCTAGCACCAAGTTTTTAATTGGAGTGATACTGATACTCGGACCTCACAGACACTTCTATGTCGTTCAGATCATGAGCCCAAGGAGGTGGATTTATCAGCATACGCAGATTTGAGTGCCTGTAACAAATGTCTGTGTTTTTGCTGAGAAGAATACAGACTCCTATGACTCAAAAGCTTGGTCACCAGGTTGATTTTGCAGCAAGCACACCTTTCTATGAAGGTGGTTCATTTCTTTCTGAATGTTTAATGAGAGGCTTAAACTCAACAGCTAGGCCTTTTTGATGGTGAACCCATGAAGGTGGATTTATCAGCATCTCTAAATCCTGGCGCCAGTGGCAAGTATACTTAGGCCAACAGCTCAATACACACAGACACTAATAGGCCGTTCCGATGTTAAACTTGCAAAGTTGGATTTAGCAACAACCCAAAATCTTGGTGAAAAAGGACAGTTTCTCCATTAGCAAGCCCACAATAAAGGAGCAATCAGCATCAACAAATTCTGGTGCTAGTGGTTTATTTCTAGTTTTTATTCTGGGGTATATGAATGCCTGTAAATTAACAGGTACAGACACAGCTAGGCCTCTTTAATGGTGAAGATACTTTGGTCAAAGTCAGGTTTCTTCCCGAGTTTTTACTGTACAGTTTACAGAGGATGCCAGTGGTCTTTCCAGATTCACAGATACTAACACCGTAGCCGGGACACTCCCACAATGGGACTTTAAGTGCTGGTTCCCGGCAGCCTCAATCCAGGACAATGCATTGTGCCGGACTGAGTATTTTGAGTAAGGAATTCTCAATTCTCCTGATGAGCTGAAAGGTCAGTGGCCTCTCCTGATAACCTGATAATCACTCATTCACACCGAGCTCAGTGTAAGCTGCAACTATCATCAGGTATTTGTGGATGTGACTGCGTTTGTCTGTTTGTGTGACTGTGTGTGATGTCTGGTAAGAGAGGGGTCATTCTCTGAAACTGCTCATGTTTGGTAATGATTGTATGTATAGTATAATATAAATATTTTATTAAATCTGAAAGCAGCATGGTTCCCAATGCTTCCTGATAATAAATATAATATGCATTTTATGTGTATGTGATGGTGTGTATATGCGATTGAGTGTGTATTTGATATGTATATAATAAAATGTGTTTACCCTAACTAATAGACAATACATTTAACAGAATTCCAAAACTCTGATACAAGTGGTCAGTTTATCCCTAGATTTTAATGGCAAGCACACCAATTACTACAACTCCACATACACCACTAGGCCTTTCACTTGATTAACCCATGAAGGTGGATTTAGTAAAAGTTGCCAGCTTATCCCTGAGCTGACTAAATAGGGACAGATACAACAAGGCCTTTGAGACAAATTCAGACACGGTTAAAGACTGTTCTTTAAATGCTACCACAGAAGGCAATACAGGATAGCACAACAGCACACAAACAATAACGGTAACTAAAATGTTATGGTAATAAAAGTATTGTTGTTTCCCTTTTAGAAGTCTTACTTGCAAATATGTTAACTGTCTGGTTGTGTTCATCTTTCTATATTCTATCCTACACATCTCTCTTTGGTCCATGGCTGCAATTATACCCTATCTCTCTCTGCACTGTGTAGCTGTTCAAGGGAAATTATTATATTTATCAAAACCAGTCTTGCGCTCATTACAACATTTTATGGAGAGAAGAAAATCAGTTAATGATTTTCTTCGCTTTATATTCTGGAAAACATATCATGCTGAAAAGTTATTTGCTATAGATAATGGGAAAATCAGTTGGCGATTCACAACTAGATGGAAGTGATGCTGCTAAGATTAGATTGAGTCTCCTATTAATGGTGCAATATGAAATTATTTGGAATCATAATCTATGTTCCTAATTATTTTATTATTATTATTATCCATGTATAGCTCAGAGAATATTGTTTATTCAAACGCTGAATACACTACTGAACCAATGGATGATACATGACAGATTTTTGGAGGTTATACAGCAGTCATATTCAGTGTTTCATTAGCAAGCACTGTTATTATTATTATTATTTACTGTTTTATATAGCGCCATCAAATTCCGTAGCGCTGTACAATGGGTGGACAGGACAAAACCAGTAGTATGTAATATAACAATTTGACTTACAGAGACAACAGGTGAGGAGGCCCCTGCTCAAACGAGCTCACAATCTAGAGGGATTTAGGGTGTATTTACACAATAGGTAAAAGTGCTGCTGTTGGGTATGGACCAGCCACACTAGTAAAAGTATTGCAGGAGAGGGACTAGGAAAGGTGAGCTAAAGGAATATGGGAGGGCGTTAATGTACTATGTTGTACGCATCCTTAAAGAAGTGGGTCTCGAGGGATTTTTTGAAGGAATAAAGGCACGGAGAAAGATGGATAGGCCGGGGGAGAGCATTCCAGAGGATAGGGGCAGCCCTTGAGAAATCTTGTAAGCGTGCATGAGAGCTAGAAATCAAAGGAGAGGATAGCAGGAGATCATCGGATGAGCGGAGAGACCAGTGTGGAGTGTATTTACAGATGAGATGTAGGTAGGGGAACTGCTGTGAAAGGCTTTGAATGTAAGAGTAAGGATTTTGAAATGAATCCTGAAGTGCACAGGCAGCCTGAAGAGACTGACAGAAGGAAGCCCACAAAAAAAACATTTTGTACAGTGTCTTGAGCTATAAGCAGGATCAGATGTTTTCAAGTGTAAAGTCCCATGATTATGTCAGACCCCAGGACCCCATAGGGACCAGGCACGCTTACCAGGCTTTTTGGCTCCAGTGGTTGGAGTTTTGGGCATAGCGCTTCCAAATGCTTCCAGATGCATGGTGGTGTGCACATCCACAATGGGCTGCTGGAGGGGCATGCGCCTGGTGGTCACCTCAACCCACACCAACCAGAACAGGCTTCACAGGTGATGAGGGGATGAGTTTTCAGCCTGTTAGGTACTCCCTCTAATAAAAACATGTATTTTTAAATTTAAAAAGGGATGATGAACTCTCATCAGCATCAACCAGCATAAAAATGAACCCTCAAAAGCAGGTAGGTTTCTAACCTACCGTATTTTCCGGCGTATAAGAGGACTTTTTAACCCATGAAAACCTTTTCAAATGTCGGGGGTCGTCTTATACGCCGGGTGTCATCTTATAGGGCGGGTGCTGAAACTTACCGAGCCAGACTGGAGAATCTGCGGCGCGTTAGCACGGGCGTAGGAAATGCGAGTGGCAAACCAGAAGGAGAGAAGGAAGAGAAAGGTAAGAGATGTGCAGAACGAAGGGGGGGTCTCATGTGCAGAATGAAGGGGGGGGGGGTCTGATGGTAGATATATGTGTGTGTGTGTGCATATACATATGGTGAGGCATAGGCAATGTTTATGAATGTGTATGGGCACTTGGGCAGGCATATGTGTGTGTATAGGGCAGGTGTGTATATGTGTGTGTGTGTATGGGCACGCATATATAAGGGCAGTGTATGTGCATACGTGTGTATGTGCAGTGTATATGTGTATGTGCAGTGTATATGTGTGTATATAAGGAGTGTATTTGTATTGTACACTCTGTGTAAGTATGTGCAAGGGCAGTGTATATTTATAGGGAGGCATGTGTGTGTGTGAGCAGTTTATGTATGTTTGGGCAAGCATGTATTAGGGTAGTGCATATATGAGTACTGGCAAGTATGTATGTGCAGGCAATTGCAGCGTATATGTGTCTTTTTGTGGGCAGGCATGCGTAAGAGCAGTGCATATGTGTGTATGAGCAGGCATGTCGTACTCATGTTTAAACACATGTTTAACACATGTTTAAACCAGGGGCAACTAGGGTTAAATCCAGGCCTATTTCTGGTTAAAATTAGTATGTGTGTCACTGTATGTAGCATTTGGACACAAGAGAATATTTCGGGGTGCTGCTTGGTCTAGGGCATCACTAATACAAAGCGCCACGTGTTAATCTAGGGGTAGGCAGAGTAAGTGAAGGATGTGTTTGAATGCGTGTCTGGGTGTGATAGCGTATGTTTGTGGGTAAGTTATTGTGCACATCTGTTTTTATGGGTATGTTAGTATGTTTCCAGGTGTGTTATGGTGGGCATGTGTCTAGGTATATTAGCGTGGGAATGTTTTGGGGTCTATTGTGTGTGTATGTTAGTGTGTGCATGTGTGTGTATGTTATTCAAGTGTTTAAGCGTGTGGATATGTTCCTGTGTGCATGACGTGTTACGAGTCTTAGATGGTTCCTTCAATACCATATTGAAATCAAATCTGATGTTTTTTAATTTTTATTTGTTGTGCGTTGGAAGAGGGGTAGTCTTATACGGCGAGTATAGCCCAAACTCTATATTTTAACTGGAAAAGTTGGGGGTCGTCTTATACGCCCAGTCTTATACGCCGGAAAATACGGTATGTTTTGTTTCTTTACCATAATTATTGAATTAAACTCCTTTTATGAGATATATTATGTGCTACACGGGCTTCTTTTACAATCTAAATATATATTTTTCTAGCCAAAGTGTAAACTGCTTATATAGTTGTCACAAGCCCAGGTGCTCAATGGGTTAATTTTAAGAAACTGAATGCTGTACAAATAATCACAAGGACTGTTCACCAACAAGTATCACCATTGTCTTTCCCTGAGTAGGTCAAGTCTTCAAAAATACACAGAAAATACAAAAATTACAGAAAACGCAATACTAACGCTCAGGTTTTATTCATACCTGGGAACTCTCTGGGTCAACACCCAAATCCTCCGGGTCGCGGGGTCTTGACACGCCCCGCTCCCTGCCCATTTGCCTGACATCAGCAGTAATGCCCCTGATGTCAGTGGGAATGCCTACAAACGTCTGTGGGAACTCCCACCAACGTCAGTGGGCAGTCCTGTCCGTGTCCCACAAGGGAGGGCTCCAGGTAGACGGAGTGAAGAAGTTCCCAGGTATGGTTATATTTGATGATGAACTTTAAAATTTCCATACCATCCCAGATTTAACAACAGCTGATATTTTAAGTACAATTCGTGAAATGTTTTTTAAATGGTGTTATTTGCAGAATAAGTCTATAAACTATAATAACCATTGAAAACAAGAGATTTGCTTGATTTATCAATACAAAAAATCCTTTTCACTTACTACAGTGATCCGATCAAGATGGTCTAAAATGATCCAATCTTAGCGATAAAAATACAGAGCTGTGTATGGTTTCATATTTGATGTTTTTTTAGCAATTACTTTTCTATAACCTTTGAAACGGAGAAAGAATGTTAACAAGTAAAGCCGTCTGAGTGTTGTTAGACATGATTTGAAGCCAAACCAATAGAACAGATTGTTTCATCTTTGATGTTAACCGCACTGGTAGAAAATGCTATGTCTTATTTACGCCGAATGTAATTGACATTTCTGCAGACAGGAGCACAAAAACATTGAGTGCCATTTGATGTCATTTTCCTTCTCTTTGATTGTATTTACACTGCTTTATAATATATTTATATATAGACAGGAAGCAGTCAAACATAGTAATAAATTAATTACATGCTAATACACAAAGACCATTAACTGATGAAAAGGTAAACATCTATTTGATAATAAACCAATTTAATGCCAAGAATCATTAAAAAAGGTAGATCTTATTCTCCATCCATTGGTTAGTGTGCAACAGATTTCATCAGGATCTGGACTGTGATATCTTTATTGGCTGTTGAACCTCAGACCTGGGCACATCAGCCGGTTCTCCCTGCTTATAACTTACCATTTGGGTTCCCAAACTGATGCCCTTTCCAGTATTGAAAATGGCACATCATGGCACATCTTCTCCAGATCCTGAACCTTCTACTATACTGAATAAATATTTTTTTTCTGGCTACGATGTTGTTGCTGTGGGATGCCATCAGATCCCATGCTAATGTGAATCATAAACCTTGTGGAATCACAGTGACCTATCAAAATATACTTTTATTGTATAAAGTAAAAATGTATGTTCCTAAAATATGTCACTTAGGTACTATAATATTGTCATGACACTCCCATGGGGACCGACGGGTCTTAGCTGGGGGGGGTGTGTGACAGGGTTTATGGGAGGGTTAAATGACGAAGGCATTTAGAACACAGAATATAGTTTCTATATGGGGGTAGTGAAACATGCAAATTCATATGGGGAAGTCTGCAGAAGAGAGATTAAATAAAGATTTAAGGGGACTATTCAACTATCATATGTATTAAAGTGCATATGATGGCTTAAGCATACCTCCCAACATTTCAAAATGTGAAAGAGGGACACTTTTTTTTAAAATCTCGCGGAACTCACCGAGACAAGCAATTGCACTTTTCAATGTCGCACATGCATCGCCACTTAAAACACACTTTTTGTCAGCAGTCATGCATATTAAAAAAAACCAACACATTGAATTGAATTCCCATGAGGCTCAGCCAGACACACTACTTCCATGATGCTGGCTGAGCGTCATGGCAAGTGCAGCAACAAAAAATTCCCATGATTCTCAGCCGGCCAGGTGTCCACCATAATGCTGGCTGAGGTCATTGGAAGAGTAGTCCACAGCAGCAGATATTTTTTTAAATGAAAAAAGGCTAATGTTAGCCTCCCTCCCAGGATCCTCACACACACCTGCCCATAAACACACATATATATACACTGCCTTTACACACACATATACACTGCCCTCACACACACCTGCCCATAAACGCACATATACACATACACTGCCTTTACACGCACAAACACTGCCTTTACACACACATATACACATCCACTGCCCTTACACACATATACATGTACACTGCCCTTACCCACACACATACATGTACACTGCCCTTACAACACACACACATGTACACTGCCCTTACACACACACATACATGTACACTGCCCTTGCACTGTATAGTTTATAGACTCTCGCGCTGCCTGGTTGTTGTGAGCAGGACTGTAGCTAGCTCCATTTGTGCCTGAGGCAAGGATGTAATATTGTGCTCAGCTATTTTTTTACAGAGGTTATTTTATTGACACTTCCCTTACACACTGCTTTAACACATGCCTGCCCCAAAACACACACATACACATACACTGCCTTTACACACACACCTACTCAAAAACACACATATACACATATATTGTCCTTACAGTGTACACTGCCCTTACACATACACACACACATACATGTACACTGCACTTACACACACATATATACACATACACTGCCTTTACACACCAGCTAACAAATAGCTAATGTAATGGTATGGTGAGGTAGAACCCCAGATGGCGGAGCTAGCCAGGCCAAACAGGAACCAGAAAGTCAGAGAACCAACCGGGTCAGACAGGTAATCAGGAAGCCAAATCAGAATCCAGAGAAGAGGTCAACAAGCCGAATCAATACCAGACGAGTAGGAATCAGGAGCCGAATCAGGAGACAGGAACGAGGTCAACAAGCCAAGTCAAACCGGAGCAGTCAGTCACAATCCATGCGCAAGCAAAATACACCAACCAAGGGTGACCCAGAAGAGGAAGTCCAGGTTTAAATAGGGACAGGTGGAGGTGTGTCCTGCATTAAGGAGGTCACCCGAGGTTATAAGAACACGTTACGTATGTAACGTGTAATATTACTTTTTGACCACACGTGAAGACGCCGACCAGGTAGCGGTGGTACTTGCTGCCCGGGAAGCCGGCCGAGGAGGAAGCGTCGTGGGACTGGCCTCGGTGCGGGACCGGAGAGGCAGGTAAGTCCTTACAGCTATACTGCTCTTACACACACCGGACCATACACACACACAAGCTTACAAACACATACATACGCATACACTGCCCTTACACCCCTTTCTCTCCATCTCTTACTTCTTCCACCATCCTTCTTCCTTCTGCCTCCATCCTGTATCCTGCGGTGGGAGCACGAGGCTGCAGCTGCAGATCGAGTGGCTGTGTGCCCCCCCCCCCACAGCTGCACCTGAGGTGAGTATCGCTCTCGCCTCACCCTTCCTCTGCCCCTGCACAGCGGGACAGAGGAAGGGATAGGCGGGACAGGGCTCTAAACATTGGATCACATTAGACCTTAATAAGTCCCTCTAATTAATTGATATGTAGTGGGACATTTGCAGGAAGTCTAGGATCTCTGCTTTATGATAAATATTTTCCCTGACTCTACTTTCTTTGTAAGGTTCATTTGTAATTTGTACATATATATATATATATATATATATATATATATTTCCTCTATGGAATCTAGTTCTATATTCTGTGTTCTTTAATAGAAAATAAAACATTTGTCTAAAGCAGTAAAGCAGACAACTTGTATTGTAATCTGTTGAGGAAAAAGAGAACAATTATATTATTTCTGTGTGTAGGGAAATAAACATGATTTGTTGATCTAATTAAACAGTGGATTTGTTGTGCTAGCTTCTGATACGTGTATAGATGCACCACAGGATGAGAGTCAAGCTTTGTTCTATTAACTTCGGTCATGAATCAATTTTACTGTACCGCTGCACTATTAATACCCTCCAGTGCACCACAAAATCACACTAAGAGCTTTGTTGACTTGTATGAAAATCAAACAGCTGCATTCATTCTTAGAAGATACATAAGCAGCTGAGCATATGTCCTACAGAGCTAGCTACTTTTTCCATTCGCATTTTCTATCCATATTTCTCAAGTATCGGAAGTATCGGAAAATATTGCAGCTTTCTAATTACATCAAGCTGCAATAAGAGGAGCCATACTTTTTATTAGTTGTGTGATTTCTATTTAGTTCTAGCAAGTAGCAAAGAAAGTCAAAGTCAACAGTTATTCAGCAGAGCACTACTGAACCCCAGCTTTTGAGGGCTAGAAAGTGGTCAAATTTGTTTGATACCCCAGTTTGAGCACAGGCATCTAAGACAAGTTCAGGGACTGATTAAGGTTTGAGGCATTACATCATTTTTAGAAGGTCATGACTAACTTGTCCACCGGGGAATCTGCTCCTAGCCATCACCGCTAGCGCCAAACAAGCAAACAGTCAGGCCCTGGTCCACTCCTTCTGACTACTGGCAATGAGCGTGTGACTCACAGGAGGGGGAGCGCACGACCAGGAGACTAACAGGTGGTGTTCTTATTGATTACTGTAGGGGGGTCTGAGTCCCACCCTGGGGGCGTGGCTTTGTGTGGCGCCAGATTTAAAGGTCCAGAATTCCAGCTATCACTTACCCTAGTGTGGTCTTTGTGTTTATATGTATTTGCTGATCTCTCCTATTCTGTGAATTCCTATGTGACTTCCCTCTACATCTTTGGACCTCGACTAGTACCTTCTACGCCTACACCTTCTACGTGTACCGAATTTGGCTTTCCTCCGATACCTCATTTAGTAGATCCAGCGCTACTATGATTATCCATGCTTTTGCCATTTTTCTACTCAGAGACTGTTTATTATATTGCCTAAACCCTAAACCCTATTATATTGCCTAAACCTAGTTACAATATTTTGCGTTTTGCCAAAATGCCATATTATTGCAGTATGCAATGATACTTTTTTATTGAATTAACATAATACTTAAAAAAAGACAAGCTTTTAAATGTGTTCCTCTCTTCCTCAGGTATTGCTTCAGACCAAAAGTTTTTCTTTATAGTTTACAGACTCTCACGCTGCCTGGTTGTTGTGAGCAGAACTGTAGCTAGCTCCTTTTGTGCCTGAGGCAAGAATGTAATATTGTGCTGTCTCAGCTATTTTTTTACAGAGGTTATTTTATTGACATTTCCCTTACACACTGCTTTAACACATGCCTGCCCCAAAACACACACATACACATACACTGCCTTTACACACACACCTACTCAAAAACACACATATACACATATACTTTTCTTACACGCTGCCTTTTCAAATACCTGCCCATAAACACACATAGACATACACAGTCCTTTCACACAACTGTCCATATGCACTACCTTTACACACACACATATACACATGCATTCCCTTTATACACACCTGCCCACACACAGCCTTTACACACACCTGCCCACACACAGCCTTTACACACACCTGCCCATAAACACACACATATATACATACCCTGCCCTTACACACGACTGCCCACACACACTGCCTTTACAAACACTTGCCCATAAATACACATACACTGCCCTTACACAAGCCTGCCTTTACACACACACATGTATAAACATATACACACCAGCTTATAAACACACAAATACCTACACTGCTCTTACACACACCAGCTTACAAAAACACACATATATACACACACTTACTCCCTTTCTCTCTATCTCTTACCTTTCTGATCTTTCATCATCCTCCATCCAATTGTAGGAGCACAAGGTCTTTCATTTCATCCTTTTAGAATCCCTATCTGCTTTAATTATCATAATATCAAAATCAGGAAAACCACCATATATGCGCTTAAACTACTGTTGTTTGACACAGACATAAAAATATATGTGGAAATTCTAGCAGGCAGACTTCCCCCTTCCTCCCAAATTTGTTACATTTTGACCAGGTAGGGTTTGTCAGAGGATGTTAAGCAGTTTTAGCAATGTACAAAACCTATAAAAGTGGGCATACCTAATTAGTTGTAGGGGAAGAAAACATGCTTTTTTTAAAATTCACCAGTGATTTAATTACTTTATACAAGACAATTAAAAACTAGATAATTTAACTTTATTGAAGGATACTGAATGAAAATAGAAAAATTAAGAGCTATTGCACGATAAATAGCCACATGAAAATGGATATTGTAACGTGTTTAAAAAAGCTAAGATCTTCCTGCGGAACCCAGTATCCCTAGACCATCGGCCTTTCCCTTGCTCATTCCTTCAGGTCTGCTTACCAGGCTTAAGAACCAACTCCTTGCCGAATGGTGAGCATTAGCGAAACCTGGTTACATAATGATCCACCTATATTAGCTAGATTCTACACAAGTTCACCAAACATCAGCATTGCTCCTCCAAAATGTGGATGATGCGGATTTCTCACTCCAGGTTGCTGCTTAATACTTAACCCTCTGTTTTAATAATAAAAAACGACTTGGTACATTGTTATTTGTACTTCATTATTTATTTTATGCAGTGTTATATATATATATGATATTTTAAAAATAATTATACCAGAATAATATATTCTATTGAGTTAATATCGATAGACGAACATCCATATTCACTTTCCAGGTATCTCTTGAAAGCAAAGCTACTCATGTTGTAGAAATGCAAATGACCACTCCAATACAGAACTTCCAGTGGCCATAAGCATTTTCATACTTGTACGCAACACAAAATAAATTTGCTAAATTAAGATTTCAGTGTATGTTCCCACAAAGCTATGGACTAATTTGCACATTGTCTGTAGCTACGCATGAGAAGGCATCTTACCAGAAAATTAAAATGCCTCATTCATTTGCATTAATAGGAATGTTCTGCTGATTCAGACAGCTGTAAGAGCAAGTTACAGCTTAGTGCTTATCGCCTGACTAGTTGATATAAATAGCTTCTTAAATGGAAATCACCACAGTTTATCGCATAATGATTCAGCTTACAGTATTTTTCATATGATGCTTAAATGCTGACATAAATAAGTGAAATAAGCATTATAAGCTGCCGAGGAAAACCGATAATAGGTAATGATTTTCCCACTGCGAATCAAGTTTCCCCTGTGCTAATAGCACAAAGACCTATGTGTTCCATAAATCAATAAATCTTGTAGAGTGTAGCCACTGTAAGTTAGAATAAAAAAAGACATATAATTTACCGATATATATGATGGATATAAAATATATGATGAATACTGTCTATCAATGATTATTTTTGGTTAAATATTAAGATATTTCTCAGGTTGCCAAAGATTAGCTGTGACCAGCATGTTGCTATGATTAAGCCTAAAATGTAGCCTTTTATAAACCATAATACGATTTATTAGTATGGGGAAAAGCTGTACATTTTACATTACAATTATGTTTCTGATTCTTGACCTTGGTACAGATCCATGGAAGAAGAAAAATATATATATTTTTTTCTGCCTTTTTTGTACATTTTATTGAGGTGTTTGCAATATTGTGTTTTAGAATTTTGTGTTTTGTGTGTTAATTATATTTGGGTGCCACAGTTGGGTGCCACTAGCCTAAGGGCTAGTAACAATTATGCATCTAACTTTTCTTAAGACATTTTTTACAAGTGTAATACACTGTAAAAGCGAACTTTTCCAAAGCCCAATCTCACACGCTCTTTTTCAAGAGTAC
Source organism: Spea multiplicata (assembly GCA_009364415.1). Lineage (NCBI taxonomy): Eukaryota > Metazoa > Chordata > Amphibia > Anura > Pelobatidae > Spea > Spea multiplicata. The sequence continues at coordinate 192,991 of VKOC01016187.1, forward strand.
TCCAAGAAGCAGGAATAATGTAGACGGATTCATAGAAAAAAAGAGAGTGCAGAACTACTTCTTAAAATTATTCTGGCTTCTTGGAGTTCTTCCGCATTTTACATTCCACTTTCACACCCATCATACCTCACTCCAATCACACACCACTCCTATGACACCCAGCCATCACATCTGACGGCCATTATATCTAGCCACCACACATCATAATATCCAGCCATCACACCCGATGTACATTATACCCAGCTACTGTATATCATACTTTACAGCTAACTCCAATCACATTAGCCATTACAACTCACACTCATCACACCCCACACCGATCACACACTTACTCCTAAGCACGCCTAAGCAGAACTACAATCTTCAGTAGATGCAAAAGGGGCGGGCCAGATCAGAGTAAGCAGGATCAAAAAGGAAGGGGTGTGTTAAAACACTCAGGGGTGTTGCTGGGAGAGAGAAGTGCAGATGGCTAGATCCTCCATTTTGAGGAACCCTGTTTCCCCCCATTGCAAATAAATAAATAATGTCTCAATCCAGGTGCTTTGGAATATAATACACCGTGCGATACTGAGTTTGGCCATTAAGCTGGTCCCAGTGCTTTATTACATGAGGTGATGAGATGATCCTGCATAAAGCATACTTAAATTGGTGAAATGTCCTGTGTTCTCTTGCTTTTCTAACTGTGAATTGTGTAGGATTATCTTGGTTCTTCCTGTAGGAAGAAACCCAAGGTTACGGTTTGTCTAAGTGTATTAATTCCAGTTTTCTTATACCCTTTAAAAATACTGTATGCAATGCAAGAAGCATTAAGTTAATTGTTGGAGCGATATAAACGAAATATTATTTATTATAATAATAATAATAATTATAATAATAAGGCATAGTACATTTTTAGTAGTAGGCATGAGTGCAATCTCTATTACTTGTTGTATAATATTGTTATTAATGCCATTATCCAGTATATTTCAAAGTAATAATATTTGACGGCCTAGAATAAGTTCAGTGACATTTAAGTGATTATCTAACAGATATAAATATGCTGAGATTTGAGATATGTCTAAACAAGGTTTCATATTTGACTAACCACTGGATTTCAATATATTAAGTTTTAGGCCACAAAAAGCTCACTCCAAACGCAAATTATTTTAGTTCAACATCCTTGTGGAGTTCATATTAAATATAATCCAAAAGCCAAAAGAAATGTGTGTGGTCCAAATATATTTTTAACTTATTCCTACTTCCTCGGCTAGAAAAACTATATTGCTTAAGTGGATCCATCCAGAACCACTTACTCCAGCTTGATTTAAATCCAAACATTTTCATTTTCCAAACAATGTATTACCCTCATTAACTTAACTTACTACTTTTAGATTAGGTTGGGATAACTGGGTGTCTTATTATGATAGAAGCTAATTAATTCATGGAATACACCAATCAAACTTTACATTCCATTGGTTCCTATGAAGACCCCCAAGGTCACATGAATAACCATTTATGGGATGAGCCTCAAAATGGCCAAGGGAAAAATATCGATCATCACTGGTCATCTGATGGATGCCACTTGCCCTTAATTCACACAACATTTATACCATCTGAATGACTCATGGGTTTAGCAATTAACCCACTAGTTACCTGTCTATGCTGGACAGGTGAGAGTGCCAAAACACCAAAGGGGATGAGTATACCCCTAAAGCTTTATTGATGGTTATGATGGCACAGTTTTTAATAATATATATGAGGTGTTATTTTAATGACATCTGCAAGGTGAATGATCATATTACTACTAATGACGTTTAAAAATATTGAACTTGGACCTTACAAATTGCATCATGTTGTAACATATATCTTTTATTGTGCCAACACTCAAGGCAACTTCGCTTCTCGCGCCGTATAACTATTTAGATATGTTCAGTTGATGTAACAATGTACATTTGTTGTGTAACCGCGTGGCTAAGTTTTCCTACCAATAAAACAATTTTACAAAAAAATATATTTATACAAAATCTAACTGAACTGATATTATGCCATTATTTTTCCCAAAGTGGCACAGTTTGTGATTTTTTTTTACCATTTATTTGTGCATTTGAACAAATGATGTGTGCATTTCCCCAATATGAAACATAACAAATACTTTATTAATTAGCAAACAGAATAAAAAGTGAAGCTAGTGTCTTCATACTTTTCCTACTTATGCTAACTTCCCAGGGTATGTAAAATAAATAAAGGGTAATAAAACATAAATAACATATTATCCTGGGTCTCCAAGCAAATTGTAATTGATTAAAAGTGAAATGATAAGTAATTTTTTTAAGGGGCCCAAGTAGTAAAAACAAGATCCACTATACAGGGTCATTCAAGTGGTTGCATGTTGTAGATATATTAATTTTCACATAGTAAAAGTTAAGAACGATTCATAGACACAGTTTTCTGAGCTTATTAGTGTCAGGCATTTGTATGAGGTTATATTCATGCCTGCGGCTCAGTTAGTTCTCATTAACAGTTCTGCGAGTGCTTCAGTAAGTGTTAGTAGCAGCTCATTAAAACAAGTCTGGAAAACTGTACTGAATGTTACATAATAAAGATTTTCTTTCTCTATTCTTAGACCTAGTTAGTTATATAGCAATACATTTTTCACCCAAATAACATTTAATCCCCAATATTGGGCTTCCCTTTTTTAAATGTCATTAATATTTTCTAAATAATGTGCTTGCACCCTAAGATTTTTTCACCAGTCAGATCCTATCTTATCCTTGCAGTCTACAACCTACGTACATAATCTTCCCTAATTCTTTTTTTAGGAAAAAGATTAGTGATAGAGCTTGTTTGATTTTTGTTTGGGTATTTTTTGATAAATATAAGGTTGCCGTATATTTCGCCAAGGCAAACTGGTCCTAGGGCAGCAGTTCTGGGGGAGGGGAGTTCTTCTCCCCAAGCAATCAAACCTTTTTTGTATTGAACTAACATTTTATTTTAAGGACAAACTTTTGAGAGTATCAACCTGCCTTTAAAAATATTGCTTTTGAACAGGGCCGTAAGAAGGCCGAGGCGAGTGAGGCACTCGCCTTGGGCGCAGCTGCGAGGGGGCGCACAGCCGCCCGATCAGCAGCTGCAGCCTCCAGGACTGGTTCAGAAGATTACCCTAACCAGCCCAACATTTAGGAAACCATATAAATGCATGGGCACTCTGGGCAGTTGTCCAGGGGCCCAGCGCTCTAGGGGCCCCGTGGTGAATTACATTGCTACATTGCTATATAGGGGAGGGGTGATCAGAGAGGCCACCTCCCCTGGGGCGGTCTTCGGGGGAGTGTAGAGGCAGCTGCACAATTGTGCTCTCCCCAACCAGCCCTGCTCATCCAGTTGTAAGGACTGTGTGTATATATAGATAGTTTGTAGATAGTGAGAAGGGGGAGAAGGGGTAGAGTGGGTAGAGCCCACGCTGCCAACAGACAGCCTGATCTTCTGTGAGCTTCTGCGGCTACAACAAAGTCATGACATGAAGGTACGTCCAATATTCATCATGCCAACAAACCAATTCTAATATTTGTAGTGTTTGGTAACCGAGAAACCTTACTACTAGATCTTATAAATGATGATCTACCAATATAGAGAGATGTTCCCACAGTGAACCCATTTCAGAAATGATGAGTCTGCCTGGGGGTCACTCTGTAATTTATGTTTTAGTAATTTGGGATCACTGGATTTTCAATGTAAAAATACTCATCTGTAGAAGAATCAGAAATCCCCAATTCCAAACCATTATCAAAAAGGGACTCACGTAAGTATATTTTGAAAATGTTTAGTCATATTAGGCTTCAATACAATACAACCCTCTAGCTCGGTCTCTGTGCCGGCTTGTAATGCTGAACACCGGAAGATGACATCATTTCCGGCGCTCGGCATTACAAGCCGGCACCGAGACCGAGCAGGGAGACTTGCTGCAGGACTGCTGAAAGGTAAGTACAAGGGAGAGGGGGTGTAGATAATAGGGAGAGGAAGGGTAGATAAAGGGGGGTGCGGGGCGGCATTTTAAACTTCGCCCCAGGCGGCATTTTGTCTTGGGCCGGCCCTGCATAAAAGCATGAAAGCAACAATAATCACAATAATCAACAAAATTATTCCCAGCTTGACTAGGGCTTGTTACCATTCTTTGAGCCAGCCAAACCATTCAGCCCAAGGATGATCGATTCCGGAGTTGCATTTTAACTCGTCTCCTAGGGAACTCAGTTTTTTAATAGCTATGGTCACTTTCCCGTCGGGGCCGGTATTATCTGGAATGAAAGTACAGCAAGTTTCTCCAATCATTTGGCAGACTCCGCCCTTTTCTGCCAGGATCATATCTAATGCCATACGATTTTGAAAGGTCACCTGAGTTGCGGCTTCCAATTCATCCGGCAGTCCTTGGAGCGCATCTCGGGTATAGTTGACAAATCTCTGCTGATTATAATAGATGTAGTTAATCCAATTTTTCACGGTAATGATTGGCCAAATAGATTTGAAACCGGCGGCCACTTGATCCTGGGCTTTGTACTCATCTGGGACCCCCCTAGGGACTCTTATCGCATCTATATATACATGAGGATCGAAGCTCCCTTCGGGAGTCTTCGATGCATTGGAGGATGTGGGAAATGACATCACGCCGCCATATTGACGGGTTATGTTCGTGGAGCTGTGGACAAAGAAAGAACATAGCAGCTTAAGGATTGAAGATAGAATGGAGAAGAAAGAAACAAAGGAACAAGATGCGGAGGAACATGCAGAAGTGGTCAGCAGAAAAGGTAGGGAAACATTTAGAAAGCATAAGAAAGAGAGAGAGAGAGAGTGAGCGAGAATTAGAGTGTGAATGAGAGTGAATGTGGGCAGTGGGCAGTGGGCAACAAAATTAGTTTCCAAATTGAAAATCAGAAATTCATTGCCTGAAAGTGAATGGGCCAAAAACAAATGGAAGAATTTGTCCAAATTGTTTTGCCCCAAATCCACATGTCTATTGTAGATATATATATGTGTGTGTGTGTGTGTGTGGCTGGTGGGTGCCCATTTTAAGAGTCATACCCCAGGGCCCCTACCTGATCTGTGAGCATGTAAACTTTCCCTCAATCAAACCACATAAATGAACTCAAAACATTTTTTTTGCTTCTATGGTAATTTTCTATGGCTATGAATTTTCACATTTGTATCATATGAAGTTCTTAAAATGCTTTTCCTATGGAGATGGTTTGACAAGAGAGGGTATTCAGATGTACATGTAATAATTTAACCATTGTTTATCTGCCTATAAAGTCCAGAATTTTTTCCTCTCTTCTGAGCAAAACTGGCATTTGTTTACAAGGTTTTTGTTCCACGAGCTGGATCAGTGCAATTACAGATATCATGGAAAGGTTAAACTCAATGTATTTTCTCAGCCTTGGTGCCTGTGTAACATTTTACTAAAATATTTGTACAAACTGTCTTGGACTGTTTCTTTACTCAATTAGATTAAGTTTTTAATTGTGTATGTTAAATAAGCATAATGATCATATGTCCTATTAGTCACTTAAGCACCCAGAAAATCCTTTACTACACTGTACATGATAAACCTTGCTTTCAAAAGATGTTGTCTGTCAGGTACACATTTTTAACTTGGAACACCTGAATACCACCCAACCAAAGACCTCAATGCAAATCATTCATGCAGTTCTTAGCTTACCATTATGGTTTCTCCAGCAACCCTAAGGCTTCTTTGTACTCTGACCTTATTTAGTTAGCAGCTCATAATTTAACCAGACTGATTAATTCATTTTTCCCAAGGGAATCCACAACACACTCTTTTCATATATATATATATAAAAACTAAGGCAGTGTCTATACTGCACTTCTTATGGTAACCTATTGGCTTAATATCCCCAAATAAAACTTAAAAAAAATTAGAGTGGATGCTATATTATTCACACAGGAGCATTTTGTTATGGTGGTGAATGTTGTCCCTCCTAGAGGTTTTCAAAACCAAAACCAAGAAAAGATTAACAAACACCCTTATGTATTAAAACATAATTACAAACTGTATATATGCAGAACATATTACTGCCTTCATGCTCTGTTCTCCTTGGATAGACATTTGCTATGCCACTGTGATACCATTAGGCTCTTAAGGACATCTGGTGTGGTCATCTGGGACGATAATGATACTAATGATTTGTAATACCAAAATAAGAATATTGTTAAAATCAGAAATATTTGGATTTAGCTTCTTCTTCATACAACTAGTTTTGATGAAAAGTATATATGCAGCTTTTAAATGACCATTTCATTACTGAAGTGTACATCAAACCCTGTATTACATTTCTGAAAAATAAATTGCCCCCCTAAATCTAATATCTGGTTGTGCCACCCTTGGCTGCAACAACTGCAGTGAAATCTTTGAAACAATTAATTAAACAAACAAAACATAATGATTATTGGTGGGTCTCGAAGGTGCTCACATCTGATGGGGTTTGGTTGGATTTGTCTGGTCCAGGTACTGATGATGAAAATGAATCACAGCTCATTTCCACACAGAACAAAGCTGCTCATTTAAAGTACTTGACATCAATGCAAAAAAATATTTTCCTGTTTCTGAACTGAATAGATTGTTTACGGAAGGAAAATGTTTTGTCATCCCTTTAGGTAAAATCCTCTACGTATAATCCTTCATTCCATATGTAACTTTTCCATATGTAACTCTTTGTTTGGTGTGGAGAGACAGGATGTAATTAATATATCTACTGCGTTGTAAAGTTTTTCTTACTTCCAGTAATCATTTACTATATAAAACACTCCCCTGGGTCTTTCCCATGACCATTTGTGGTTTGATGGATGCTTCAGTATGGGGAGCAACTCCTAGTAAAATGTCCCACAGAAACACTGTAGTCTGAAGCAATGCATCATGTCTACTCACTGGGTAATAGCTTTAGATGAGGGTGGTCAACACTAGAAACACTCCACGGTTTTGGCATGACGAGGGCTAAACCAGTCACTTCAAAACTGAATGCCTGATCAGAGATATTTCTGCTATACTTTTTTCCTCACATAACCCTGCCTGGTAAACTGACATTTTATAATGCGAGCCATGGGCTGGGGCCATATGGTTCTTTTTTTTTTCTTGTTTCACCTTGCCCTTTTTCCTTTGTGCATGTTCATCACTTTAAATGTGTTTATTCTTGAAGACTTCAATAGTTAATAATTAATTAAAATATATACTGCTCCTGAGTCCTGGCCCTAATTCTTCCAGTCCCAGTAGTCTGAGAATAGTCCCCCAACTGGCCACTCTGATGGTCTTCTAATGGATGATACTTCATCTTCTATGATTTCTGTCTTAGATGTAAAATTCTAGTAGGTCCTAAATAAAACCATCCTTGCATTTTAGTCAACTATGATGACCTAATTCAGCTAACAAACAGTTCACAAAGGAGGGGTTTTACCTATCTACATTAACTTAATGAAATGGAACAGGCAGTCGTATGTTTTTTCCTCACTGGATAAATAAGGCAGGAAAAAGGAGAACCACTGTGTCAGGCACCCACATAGGGACACAGTCTAATAGTGGAGTCCAGTTGCATGGAATGTACACACTTGCAAAGTATAGCCTGGCAGGTCACAAATCACACACGCACAGTGTAACTAGGCACAAAGCCAGGTCCAGCAGCATGGTAGAGAAGGATAACTAAAGGCATCAGGCAGCACAGATTCATAGTCAGGTATACAGGTAAGAAGCCAGATATCATATAACAGGCCACAATACAAGCTCAACAGGCAAACCAAGGAATCTAGGTTTAAATAGTCTTCTACACAGGTACCGGGTGCAGGTGATCAGCACCAGGTGCTGGTGGAAGCGAAGCAACCTCAGTACAGATACAAAAATAGCAGAGCAGGTAGTTAACTGTAATACTATGCTTCAGCAGGACAGCCAGAGAAGTGTCAGACAGAATAGATAACCTACGTTGTTGGGTCCTCGTTTGTCTGGTTGCAGCTTGCTGTCCAGGGGTTAATTGGGAGGAGGTTTAATTGCACCTCCCCCAACACATTAATAAGGTTTTGGTAGCAGTGTAAACTGCTTTGTGTGCCTATTATGTAGGAGGTGAGAGTAGGTTCTCACCCTACTGAGAGTGTGCCTTGACGTGGCGGGTGAGCTTAATTATGCTTTGGCCAATTCATATAACCAAAACCTATCTTTTTTTTCTGTTTATATATTTGTTGCCAACTTTTTTAGGGTGAGAACCGCAGACAGTTTTTGTTTTTTGTATACACTGTAGAGCCGATACACTGTAACTGCAGCACGCTCATACCTGTTTGGTAGGCCTCTTTTTACACATCTGAAGATTTGAGGTCTCAGGTTCAAGTCCTGCACCAGGCATGACCTGGTGAGCTGTCTGCAGGCTGGAGCATAACCCTGACATGCTGTCAATGGATCAGGTGGACCTTCTGCTTTCATATTGTTTCCTAACATACTCACTACAGGATATGCTATGTCTTATTATTATCTAATAATGCATTTTGCCCCCCTAAGCCTACCTTTATATTTGTCCTTATCTTCCTCATTCTGAGACTGCTTATAGTTCCTAAATGCCACCTTCTTCTTCAATGTTTGTGGCACATTTGCAGAGTACTACGATGGTTTTCTTATATTCTAAGTTTCATCCAACCATAGCCCTCTACAGCTAAAAAATATACATTTGCGTTTCCTTTTCAACATATTTACTAGACTTGTGCATTCGTCTTCGGGCGAACATGAAAACGAGCACGAAGAGGCCGTTTTTTTGTTCGTTCCGAAGGAACATAGAACAGAATACAGTGCCGGCAAACCGTAGGCGAAGACGAAGACTCACAACCACGAAGAATCGTCTTCGTTTTTGCCGCGCAACCGCCAAAATTTCAAACAGGAGTGAGCTGATCCTCGTCTGTCCAATCAGCTCACTCTTGTGACGTCACGCTAAGGGTCTCGTCCAATGCCTGTGCTGCTGTTTTTTGAATTCTGAAGGCGCCTTTATAAGACCAGAGCTTGCCTGAGAGATCCATTCATTTTTCGCTGTGACTGCTTTGGCAACACTGCTGTGCTGCATCCGAGCGTTACAGAGAGAGATTGTTCTGTTCTGTGTGAGACTGGTAAGCCTTAGCCTGCCATTTCTCACAGTGTACTTCATCCTCACTTCAGTGCTACTTAATATAATTAATAATAATAATTTGATTAATTTAATTTTTTTTAATTTAATTTGTCATCAACTGTAGTGTAAGTGCTGTTGAGTTGACAGTGCACCCAGTGCCTCAGTGGCACTGGGGTGCCCTTGCCCTGGGCTGGCACTAGTGCCTATTGCCTGTCCTGCTTAAATAAATTAAATAGAATTTATAAATTACAATTTAATAGAATCTATAATTTAATAGTTCATTATAATATTATATATATATATATATTTGTCAGTCATATATATATATATACTATAGTATACTAGTGTAGAGTGTACTGTAGACATTCATCTACTAGTGTCTAATTTAAAATCAGTAATATTAATTAATATAATTAATTGAATTCATTATAAAATTATATATATATTTGTCAGTTATAGTTAGTAATAGTATACTAGTGTAGAGTGTACTGTAGACATTCAAGACATCTACTAGTGTCTAATCTAAAATCAGTAATATCAATAATTCTCTAATTCTTTCTTATCTTAATAGTTAATTAAATTAGCTATAAATAAAAGTAATAATATTAATTAATTACTACTAGCGTATAGTTCAGCTAATCTTATTAGTACTGGTGCTGCAGCGCTATAGTTTGTGCTTTGTTTTAGCAACAGTAAGAGACCAAGTCAATTTTTCTTAATTAATCTTTCATTTTATTTCATTTGTTTTGCTCACCTCAGTCCATCAGTGAAGTGAACTTGTTGGGCTAGTGAGTGCAGCCGCATAAGTGCTGTGTTTTTTTTTGATCAGCAAGCAGTGACGTTAACTGTTTTGCAAAGATTTTCTCATTTATTTTACATTTTATTTCAATTTTATTAAAAGTACCCTTAGTGTTTTGCTCACCTCAGTCCATCAGTGAAGTGAACTTGTTGGGCTAGTGAGTGCAGCAAGCAGTGAAGCTAACTGTTTTGCTGTGACATTTTATTTTATTTCTAATTCTTTTCAAGAAAAATTGACTGTGACGAGCTGTACTAAGCAAAGCTTCAAGCTACTAGCTGTAGTACTAAAATAATTCTAATCTTCTTTAATCTTAATCTATAATATATTATAAATAATAATATTCTAATTCATAATCTATAATATAAGTAATTCTAATTCTAAATTCTAATTCATAATCTATATTCTTCTATCTATAATACATAATATATATTAGTAAATTAGTTCTAATCTATTAATATTATATAACTTAATATTAATTAAGAAATCATATACTTAATCTGATTTAACCTCACTTTAGCTTAGTGGGTTTGAGAGCGTCTGCCTAGAGGTAGACTTATAGTAAGGAAATATAGCTTTAGGCTAGCATAGTAGTAGGCTAAGCTCTTAGGCCCGTGTAAATTCAAATTAAAAATAAAATACTGCTAGTTATTAAATAGTTAATCTTGAGTTAATTTAAATAACTTTAGCACTTTGGCAGATTGCACACAACAGCACAGTGCAGTAGTGCATAGTTTTACTTTTTAAGCAGTAGCACTGAAGAGAACTTCCTCTAATCTTTAGTTTTTTAAACACTACACTACACACACAACACAAAATTTGAAATGGATCCTCCTTTTGGGACTAAGGAGGGACAAGCTCCATCTACCACCACCACCACCAGCACCACCACCAGTTCTAAGATGCAGCCTTTGCGTCAGTCTAGTCGGCCAAGTTGGCCAAGCTCTCGCTTATCATTTGGGGAAGCATTGCTTGAAGGATATCAAGTAAAGGAAAGGCACCAAAAGCAGGCAGTAGTAGTGCGGCTAGGCCTACAAGCTCTATGTTTTTTTACGGAAAGCCTAAAGCACCAGAAGCACGTTCAAAGTTAAAGGGTAGCACAAGTAGTACTAGCCCAGTGACTAAAAAGAAGTGCCTTTTGCCCCAAGCATCATCTTCCCCATCCACAAGCAGCATGCACGGTACCAAGCAGAGCCAAATTAGCAGCAAGACTCAGAGGGGTCCCAAACCAAAGCGATCTCATTCCTTTGTAGGGAAAACCACCACCACCACCACCTCTACCGCGTCTACCACCACTAGTGCTGCGCCTACTGTTCCCACCGGTACCGCCACGCCATGTCCTCCTAGTACCTCTAGCAAGCCACCAAGTCCTTACAATATTTTTGTAAAGACAGTTAGAGAGAGGGCTACACATAGTGGAACTCCACCTAGCGAGGTAGCAGAGGAGCCTGAGACTGAGAGGCCAAGTGCAGAGTCTGTTCTTCCTGCTCGCACTACTACTAGTCACGACGATATCAGTCTTAGCTCCAGCCTAGCAGGAATTCCATTTGATCTGGCTAATGAAGAACTAGACTATGAGCCAGAGGAAGTAGAGGAGATGAGTGGCCAGGAATCAGATTCCTCAGGGAGCAGTGTCCAAATGACTAGTGCACAATTTTCCCCTGAGCCTCCACCTTCTCCGCTACGATCATCACCATCACCACCAGCAGCAGCAAAACCTAGCAAATCTAAAGCTAAAGCAATTAGCAGTCCCACTATGGCCAGTACTGTTACCACCAGTCCCACCACCACTAGTTCTGCCTCTGTTCATCCACCCCGAGCAGTAGGAGCAGCATCCAAGGCACACTCCAAGGCTATGCGCGCCCTAATTTGGGAGCACTTTGAAAATGTTGAAGAAAGGTGCCATGGAAAGTGCAAACATTGTGGGAAGCTAATAAGCAGAGGGGAAGTGTCTGGCCATTTTACCAGTGTTAGCATGAAGCATCACCTCAGCACTCAACACAACGCTGTGCTATTGGGGAAAGATGCAGAAGTAAAACTTAGTGCAGGCAGCATAGCTGGTGGCTGTGGGAAAACCCCAACAGCTGCTTCTTCTGAGCCAATAGCAGCAGCAGCTAGTGCTGGCAGCCAGAGACCAAGGCAGGTTGGAGCACTGCATGTCCAGCCCACCTTGGAACAATTTGTGGCATTCCAATCCAAAAGGTCAATGCTCAAACAGCAAGTCAAAATAACGTGACTGATTGGTCAGTTCATTGCTGTTGGAGGGGCATCCATCTCTATGATCCAAGGGGAGCCTTTCAAACAATTGATGGCGGCTGTGGCTCCACAATATACAGTTCCGTCACGTTCCACTTTCAGCAGGAACATTGTCCCCTCATTGTATCGGTCCTGTGTTGCAGCAGTGAAAGAGGAGCTTTCCAAGGCTGCTGGTCAGTGTGTTCATTTCACTACAGATTTGTGGAGTGCACCTAGCGGCCAGCATGCCTTTCTTTCTTTGACAGCACACTGGTGGCAGCCCGGTGTGTCTAAGGAAGCTGCTGCAGCAGGCTACCGGTCATTCCTTCTCCATGCAGAAGTGATGGATGAAAAGCACACCTCCCAAAATATTCTGCATGCAATGAGGAAAATGTTTAGCCTTTGGGTGGGAGCAGAGGCAGGCACCAATGTTGAAGTTGGTTTTGTGGTAACTGACGGAGGTGCCAATATGGTGAATGTGCTGCGAGATGGTCATATTGTTGGTGTGCGCTGTGCAGCCCACATCATCCATCTTGTAGTGAAGTCAGCAATGTCAGAAGGAACTAATGTGGTAGCAGTAGTTCTGTCCCGCTGCAGAAAGATCGCTGGGCACTTTCACCATAGTGTTAAGGCTAGCCAACTTTTGAGGGAAGAGCAAGAGGGGTCAGGTCTTCCCGTACACTGCCTACGTCAGGATGTCAGTACACGGTGGAACTCCATGTTAGACATGCTGGAGAGGATTTTGGAGCAGCAGAGGGCAATCCATAATCTTGCCTCAGAGCACAATATTGGGAGGATTGGACAGTTATCGCCCAGCTAGTGGCAGTCCTTAAACCATTCAGGGATGCCACAGAACATTTAAGATCAAACACTGCCAGTCTGGCCCAGGTAATCCCAGTGTTCTTCCATCTAGGCAGCAAGATGGATGTGTTCCTTAAAAACCGTGAGGCTGTTCAAGGTGGCACTCTACATCCTGACGTAGCAGCCATAGTCAGGAAGCTGAAGGATCTGCTAAAAGTACACCTTCGCAAACACATGGAAGAGAGTCCCGAAATGATGCTAGCGTGCCTTTGCGTTCCAAGAATTAAGGGAAAGCTAGCTTTGAAATTTAATGTTCTCATTAGCTGCCGGGAGTAATTGGTCAACAAGGTGCGTGACTGGCAGTGTAAAATGGGAATGCTGTCCGAGGAGGGAGAGGTGCAGGAGGAGGAAGAGATAATGTGGTCTGCTACTCCTAGCAGCAGCATCAGCAGCAGTGCCACAAGCAGCACAACACAGCTGAGTGGAGCAGCTGCGTTTTGGGAACAGGCACTTGGGAGTATAGTTGGACCATCTGACAGAGCTAGCAGCAGAAAGGAGAGTAGTGCTGCTGAAATGGTCAAACTTTACCTCTGTGAAGTTCCTTCTGCTCCTAATGTTGATCCTCTTAGCTACTGGGATGAAAAGAAGAGTGTGTGGCCTGCACTCTCATGGGTTGCGCAGCAGCTTCTATCATGTCCGCCAACCACTGTTCAAAGTGAGCTCGTGTTTTCTATGACTGGAAACATACTGTTTTCCATACTGGAGTCCACAGCGCTCACGCATGGCACCTCATCTGATGGAGCAGATTGCCTTTCTTAAATTCAATCTGCCCAAATTGGGTTACCCAGCTCTTAGCTTGGAAAGTTAAATTTTTTCTCTCTAATGTTTAAGGTAGTTTCTCCCCCTGGTTGCACTTGCTGCGGTGTGGCAATGCCTGCTACCTCCGCCGGTGTAGCCAATTTACGCTAGGGCCTAGTGTCTGAGCTCTGTAAGTCCGCTCCCAAACGCCAAGGACTGACAGTGTTTGGATGCTTTGCCCTGGGGTGAAACAGGTGAGCGGGTCGTCAATTGCCCACTCATTCACCTTTTTCCGTTTCCAACGCTGCTGCTGGTGGTGGTGGCAGTATCTTTTGCCAGTTCACTTCCTGGCTGAAATCATGCCTCAAATGTCCCTAATGGAAAGGGTAGTTTCTCCCCCTGGTTGCACTTGCTGCGGTTCGGCAACTCCTGCTACCTCCGCCGGTGTAGCCAATTTAAGCTAGGGCCTAGTGTCTGAGTTCTGTAAGTCCGCTCCCAAATGCCAAGGACTGACAGTGTTTAGATGCTTTGCTCTGGGGTGAAACAGGTGAGCGGGTAGCCAATTGCCCACTCATTCGCCTTTTCCAATGCTGCTGCTGGTGGTGGTGCCAGCATCTCTTCTCTGCCAGTTCGCTTCCTGGCTAGTGTCATGCCTCAAATGTCCCTAATGGTAAGGGCAGTTTCTCCCCCCTGGCTGCCTCTGTCTGCGGTGTGGCAACGCCTGCTACCTCCGCCAGAGTGGCCAGCTTACGCTAGGGCCTAGTGTCTGAGCTCTGGAAGTCTGCTGCCAAACGTCTAAGACTGACAGTGTTTGGGTGCTTTGCCCTGGGGTGAAACAGGTGAGTGGGTCACCAATTGCCCACTCATTCGCCTTTTCCATTTTTCAATGCAGCTGGTGGTGGTGGTGCAAGCATCTCTTCTCTGCCAGTTCGCTTCCTGGCTAGAGTCATGCCCAAAATGTCCCTAATGGCAAGGGTAGTTTCTCCCCCCCTGGCTGCCTCTGTTTGTGGTGTGGCAACGCCTGCTACCTCCGCCGGAGTGGCCAGCTTACACTAGAGCCTAGTGTTTGAGCTCTGGAAGTCTGCTGCCAAATGTCTAAGACTGACAGTGTTTGGGTGCTTTGCCCTGGGGTGAAAGAGGTGAGCGGGTCGCCAATTGCCCACTCATTCGCCTTTTCCAATGCTGCTGCTGGTGGTGGTACCAGCGTCTCTTCAATCCAGTTCGCTTCCTGGCTAGTGTCATGGCTCAAATGTCCCTAATTGTAAGGGCAGTTTCTCCCCCCTGGCTGCCTCTGCGGTGTTGCAACGCCTGCTACCTCCGCCGGAGTGGCCAGCTTACTCTAGGACCTAGTGTCTGAGCTCTGGAAGTCTGCTGCCAAACGTCTAAGACTGACAGTGTTTGGGTGCTTTGCCCTGGGGTGAAACAGGTGAGTGAGTCGCCAATTGCCCACTCATTCGCCTTTTCCAATGCTGCTGCTGCACAAAATCACAAGGACCTTTCCTCTTGTTATTTGCCCTGTTCTTCACTTCTACACTCACTAATAGCATTACATTAACGCTATAACTCACACTTCACCCTATAACATTTTTCCATCCACATACCTGCCAAAAGACCCAACTTTCAGGGACAGGCCTGCTTTTTTCCAGTCCTGTCCCATCTAATTTAGCTAAACTAGGTATGCAAATACACGTAGGTAGTTATAGCTCGGTAGCGCTAGTATAAACATTAAATAAATATAATAAAGTACTAAATAATAAATCTAACTTTAAAATACATTTAAATAAACCCCTATTTTTTTAAAAAACCCATTAAAATCAAATTATTATTTAGACTTAATACATCTTTAACCAAACCAGTGCACTGCTAATCTTAAACATAACCGTACATTAACCCTAAGCTTATTTTTAGTTCATTTTTCCATCCGCATACCTGCCAACACACCCAAGATTTTGGTGGACAGTCCTGCTTTTTTCCAGTCCTGTCCAGTAAAAGTTGGGTTGTTGCAAAGTATGCCATTGTAAATAGGTAGCAAATGTTAGGCATGTATTACAAGTGGTCCAAAATCAATTTAAAAATGTAAAGTAATCCCTATTCTTTTATTAAACATCTATGGATGTGTGACTGTGTATGATGAAAACAAAGGAGGCCAAGTTCCTTGGAGCATTTGTCTATGTGATTTTGTGTACAGTACACCTCGGTACGTGTGTGCAAGTCTATTGGTCGTTTCGGCAGGGGGCTCGCCTGCTATCAACGAATGAAGTGCATTCTGCAGTTCTGCAATTCACTCGTTGATGCCAGACCAGCCCCCTGCCGAAACGACCAGTAGAGTTGCACACACGTACCTTCACGGCAGCTGCTGCTGCTCCGATGTGTTGTTAACCCGGTATTAACCCCTGCTAGGCAACCAGGAGGGAAACGAAGATGAAACGAGCACGAAGAATGTCCACAAATATTCGCCCGAAGAGAAGACAGGAACGGGCGAATATTCGCGGAATACGAAGATTTTTTTTTTCCTGAAGACGAGCACAAAGACGAACACGAAGAGCCCCCTGGTGCCCAAGTCTAGTTTTTATACCTATTACAATGCCTACCTATTTCCCTCCCAGAGCTTACTTCAAAGCCTGCCACAGGGCTTTCCGTAAATTCATATGGGGGGACCGTAATCCTAGACTCTCGTTCCAACATTTGGTCAGACCCAAAAACCAAGGGGACTGGGGGTCCCCAGTGTGGAGTGGTATTGGTTAGCATCTGCTACGAGTCTTGCGTCGGCTCTCTTGTCGTCGCCTTCTCACGACTTCTCCGAGCCCTCTGCCTCCCCTCACACATAACCCAGCCCTCCCCATCAACTTACAAAAGGGCTTACCAGACCTTTTAACACGCCTGACAACGAAACATGTTAGAATATGTCACCTTCTCCAGGGCACTGAGTTTAAACCCAGGCAGCCCCCCCCCCCTTTCGGACACTATTCTTGCACCACTGTAAGGACTTACCTGCCTCTCCGGCTCCGCTCCATGGCTGCTCCCGCGACGTTTCCTCCTCAGGCGGCTTCCCGGGCAGCTAGTACCACCGCTACCCGGTCGGCGTCTTCACCGCATGGCCGACCACACGGCAAACAGGTACCACCGTGTGGTCAAAAGTTAATATTACACGTTACATTTCTAACATGCCTTTATAACCTCGGGTGACCGCTTCATGCAGGACACGCCTCCTCCTCTCCCTATTTAAACCCGGACTTCCTCTTCTGGATCACCCTTGGTTGGTGTATTTTGCTATTTTGCTTGTGCTTTGATTGTGACTGACTGCTCCTGTTTGACTTGGCTTGTTGACCTCGTTCCTGTCTCCTGATTCGGCTCCTGATTCCTGCTTGTCTGGTATTGATTCGGCTTGTTGACCTCGTCTCTGGATTCTGATTTGGCTTATCCTGATTACTTGTCTGACCCTGTTGGTTCTCTGACTTTCTGGTTCCTGTTTGGCCTGGCTACTCCGCCATCTGGGGTCCTACCTCACCATACCATTACAACCACCAACTAAAACACTACATCTCCTCTTTTCTTCCTAATGCCCCACTCACCAGGGAGCTGTCCAATTTCGAGCAGTTCTGTATTTTACCTAATGAACCGTCCCATCTGCTCTCTCATATAGATGCACTTGTAATTAACACCCATTGTACCTCAAAGCCGAGTTTATGTTACTTCTCCATACACATGTCTCTTTTGGAACCTACAAAAGGTCCTTAACTATCCACTTGAGTCAGGCAGCCAAGTCGATTATTCCACGGTTCTGGAAAAGACCGGGACCTCCGCCAATTGACGCCTGGATCTCCAGGGTCAATTTTATTTACCAAATGGAGGATCTGGTGGCCGCGTCTCAAGGGCGTGAATATAAGAATGGCCTCAAATGGCTCCCTTCGTTGCATTTTATGACTTCGACCCGCCTATTAGACGTCGGCTACGGGCTGTCTCCCCAAGCGTTAACGAGCAGGGTTACCCCGGCGGCTACACCCGCCTCTAATACTGACCACTAAATATATTGTATGACTGAGCTTCTACTTTTAGTTCTGCTGCATTATACAACTTTTTGATGGCTTTATTGTGCAGTGAGATACACGGTTTTCCTTTTTGTTGTTACGTGGTTCTCGTTTCATACACTGTAATACTATATGTCGCTACATTGTATTCTCCGGACTTTCCATTATGCCTTTTTCTTTATGCAGTAATAGCATGATCCTCTTATGTACCCAACTTTGTCTATTCTACTGTTTGACACTGTGGATCGCATTTGCCGCTTTTATCTGTATTGTACAACTCATTGCACATTGTACATCAATAACTTGTCATCTATGTGTTTTACCGTTGTGCATGTCTCAATAAACGGAGAATTGACAAGAAACCAGTTTGAGATGATGTGAGCTTTGTGACATGATGCATTATCCTGCTGGAAGTAGCCATCAGAAGATAGGTACACTGTGGTCATAAAGGGATGGACATGGTCAGTAACAATACTCAGGTAGGCTGCTGCTTTTAAACAATGCTAAATTGGTATTAAGGGGCCTGAAGTGTGCCAAGAAAATGTACCCCACACCATTACACCACCACCAGCAGCCTGAACCGTTGATACAAGACAGGATCGATCCCTGCCATCTGAATGTCGCAGTTGGAATCGAGACTCAGCAGACCAGAGAACTTTCTTCCAGGCTTTCATTTTCTAATTTTGCTAAACAGTTTCCTGTTCTTTGCTGACAGAAGTGACACCCGGTGTGGTCTTCTGCATACCTTGGTTGTAACAAGTGGTTATTTGCGTTGCTGTTGCTGTAAAAGAGTCTAACACACTTAACATCTCTGCTAACCCCAATAATATAAAAGGACCATATGTAATCATTGGTATAGGCAGTAGTCAAAAATATGTAATCATTGGTCATAAATAAATGATCACTAGGATATATTAATAGTTTTGAATGACCTTAAGTATGGAATGAAGGACTTGCTGAACAGACATTCTATAGATAGGATTGTAACTTGTTAATGCATGGTACAATTGTGACTGTAAAAGGGCATTACAATATGCTTACAGTGACAGCCTAAAATAGGGTTTGGATGTGTAAAGACATTAGTAAGCATGTTTGAACATCCAATCAGGTGAAGACCAATAGATTGAAATACTTATCCAAACCGCATATAAGCAAGGCATTTGTATGGCATGGAGGAGAGGTTAGGGAGGAAAGGTTAGGTAAGATCCACTTACCATCCACGGACTCTTCACGTCTTAAACTCTCCCTCCCTCCATCCTCAGGAATGCATAGAACAGATGTCATGAAATAAATTCTTCTCAAAGGTTTTGTAAGACTTATTTTGTATTATTCTTATTATCTACTTTTTATATTTAGTATCCATTTTTGTGTGTATTAAATATTTTACCTTTGCTTGCACCTAAGTGACTCTGCCTATTTTTGTAACGCATATATACAGATATTTGTGTACGGAGTCTGGGACATTAGTGTGATGAACAAGAATAGTGAGACTGACAACGCCTACAAGATCTGAGGTGTGCCGTGATCTTGATGGACGGTACGCCAAAAAGAGGCCAAAAGGTAAGCATAGCAAATATTTATTCCAAAACTGCAACAAGGTGATCAGTCAACAAGGTTAGAAAAAAGGATAACCATTTCCACCTGCGGATCTGGGATGTACCTAGCATAACGCCCAGAGTTCCATCTACCAAGAGGCTTGATGACGTGGGCAGGCATTGCATTCTTAGAAGCAGCTGAAGCTGCGCTATACGGAAGGAATGAGCTGAGAAACTCTTAGCGCCACGACCTAAATTAGTCAATAGGATATGTACATACGTAATAAACTGTATGGTGGTAAGGGGTCTATTTGGGAAAGGAAGCAGAGGACTATCTGGTGGTGTGTCCGCTAAAGCGGATAACAGTAGGTCCAGAATTGCCATTGGACACCATTGATTCTGTGTAGCAAAAATCTGAATGAACACGCCCGGTCCTGTCTGATGTGTCTTGCAACGTCGCAAATGCAAGTAGTAACCCTGCGGCTCTTGTTTTTCCGCAGCACGAGGGACTGACTGCACGAGTAAGAAAACTCGCTGGGCCGCAGGAAACCATAAAAGGCCAAAAATATGGCAGCCCTGAGCACCAAGCTCTGCAGTACCCCAAACGGAGAACTGCCGAGCAAGGAAGCCATACCTTGAACCAGGGTACCAGAAATAGGCAACCTCATGCGCGATGGGCGTTGCAGTTTCTGCAACCCAGTGAGCGCCGCTTTGATTGGCCTAGAAGCAAACAACGAAGAAATGTCGGGGTCGGCTATAGACCTAAAGTGCTGTATCCCCGCCAGATATAGTCTAATGATACTATAGGACAGGTTAAGGTCCGTGTGACAATAAGATATGAAGGCTAGTATATACCGCGTGTCACTAGAGTCCTGGCCAGGATATAAATCCTGGAATCTAGCAAAGGCAAATGCAAGAGTGGGTAAGGGGTCTGCTGCTGGATTCTGTAAAAAGAACATACGGAAATTAGCTCGAGAGACGGCATCGGCCTCCGAGTTTAACACTCCTGGTATGTGAGCACGATTGAAATGAAAATTATGATGCAGAGTTAACCACACAAGCCTACGCAAAAAAGACATGACCGACATAGACCAATTGAGAATAAGAGCCGTTGCCTGATTGTCTGTATAAAAAATGACCGTCCTACCTTACCATAATTGACCCCATACAAAAGCAGCGGCGACTATAGGGTATACTTCGAACAGAGCCGAAGTGTCAGAGAAAACATGTATCTGAAGAATCTCAGAAGTCCAAGGGCCTGCCATCCAGTGATTATCAAAGATAGCCGCAAAGCCACGTGGGGCTGGGGCATCAGAAAGGACATGAGGACCTGCCTTGAGGAATAATTCTCATGGCAAAATTAAGCATGCCCAGCAACGATTGGAGTTCTTTCCTGAAACAGGCAGCTGAGAACACTAGGCCATGAATCGTCTGCCTAATACAGTCTAATTTGTCAAGGGGGAGACTAGCTAACATGCGGGACATGTCCAACGTAATCCCTAGGAATGTAATTATCCTATCTGGTTCCTCCACCTTATGAGAGGCTAACGGGATATTAATATGCTGAAACACGGACCTGAGTCTGTGGAGGTCCTGGGGCGGACGTTCAGGAGGCTTAATCAAAAAAAAGTCATCCACATAGTGGATGACCACAGGATGAATGAAGGATGGAGGAAGAGGTAAGCGATGGGGAGAAAGGGGTGTAAGGGCAGTGTATATGTGTGTGTGTGTGTGTTTATGGCCAGTGTATGTGTGTATGTGTGTGTAAAAGGCAGTGTATGTGTATAGGTGTGTGCAAGAGCAGTATATATATATATATATATAAATTATATATATATGTGTGTGTGTGTATGGGCAGTCGTGTGTAAGGGCAGTGTATGTGTATATGTGCATTTATGGGCAGGTGTGTGTAAAGGTCCTGGGATGGAGGCTAACATTAGCCTTTTTTAATAAAAAAAATCTCTGCTGCTGTTGACTACTCTTGCAATGATGATGCATTATTGTGGATACCTGGCTAGCTGAGAATCATGGGAATTGTAGTTCACAGCTAGCATCTGCAGCTTTACTGTTGACTGCACTTCCCATGATGCTCAGCCAGCATCATGGAAGCGGTATATCTGACTGAGCCTCATGTGAACTGTAGTTAACAGCAGATGATGTGACAGATGACACCTGGCTGGCTGAGCATTATGGGAATTGTTGTTCACAGCTTTATCTACCATTAACTGCACTTCCTAATGACGCTCAGCCAGCATCATGGAAGTAGTATGTCTGGCTGAGCCTCATGGGAATTCAGTAAAATGTGTTGGTTATTTTTAATATGCATGACAAATGCTTGTATTGGTGAGTTCTGCGTGAGCAATTAAAAAAAAAAGTGTCCTCACGTTTTGGGAGGTATGTGAAGGGGTTAATTATACTTAAAAAATCAAAAAAATTAGATGATCTTGCAAAAAAAGCTGGCTAAACAAGAACATACTATACCATCACGGAAGCCATAGCTTTACTATAATTCATTAGACGTGTTTGTTTAAATTTTAAAGATTTTACAAGAAAACACTTATTTTCAGTATATTCCCATATATAAACCAATAGCTAACTTCCGAAATGTAAAGGATATTTAATTTCAATACTCAAACTGCGCACTTATTGCTACAAAAGCTATGGATTCCAAAATCTTAACGTATAGGTGTGCACATGTGTGTATCGGGTGTACCCCATTCCACACCAGTAGTTTCACATATTCACCGAAAATGTTAATTATACGCTCCTGAACGCAAGCGCATTCTCATCTCAGAATTTTGCCTTATAAAATGACACAAAGTAAAATTAGCTGTCAAAAGACGTATATTAATAATCAGAGCATGGTTTACAAACAGACATTTGCACTTTTGTTAGATTTTTTTTTTCTAAACCCAGCCTTTCGTAGAAAATGACCTATTTGCCTCAGAGTTATGTTAAATAACCAATAAGAATGAAGCTATGAATTAGTTTGGCTATTACGGCTTGTAAGAGGCGCGCTATGATAGGCGGGTCATCTGCTATACACGAGAGTTTTATGGCGTACGTTGTGGGCTGGAAGCGGTAGTCGACGTCGTGCGTCTGAGGTAATGAGTAAGTAAGATACCTGGTGCTTTGGGGAAGGTGGGCATTTGAATAGTTGAGAGGAAATTTAGTCTGTAGCTGTAGATGGCGGGTGATTTGAGAGGATGTGAATGTCATGTTTGACGTGATGCTAAGAAACAATAAAATTAATTGTGGCTCCAGAGTGAAAAAGGGGTCAGGATTTGCTGCTTTTAGGTTTGAGGTTGTGTTTCCTTTGGTCTAGGGAAAAGAGAAGACATCGTAATTATGGGAATATGCATCTTACAACGAATGGTTTCTTTTTTCAGTGGTCGTGTTATGGTCCTTTATCTGTGTTAGGCCGAAAAGAAACCGTTTCATCAGAAAGTTAAAAGTCAAATTATTTAATCTATGAATTCGCACTGAAAGTATGTACTTCTTTGATGCGTTTTAATTCAATATTACATTGCTTTGATTGTACTAAAAAAGTACATTTCTGAAATCCACTTATAGCACTTAAATACTAAATGACTGCTGTAATTGTGTACAAAAATAATGCAATGTAAGGTTGCTGTTGTGTATGTGTTCACAGCTTTTTGAATTGAGAAATCTTTATATAGCAGAGAGAAAATAGCATGTGAAACAGCAGTTTGTTAAAATTAGAAACATAAAATATATATAGTATGCAGCAGAGAATGTGAGATTCTGCTGATATAGTGGGCTTCTTTTCTTGTATTGTGATTTCACAAATTTGCAGACACCAGCTTTGTGTCAGTTTGCAGTTTCATTTTAGACCTCTGGTCTATTTAAACACTATGGGGGGATTTGAGTGAACCACAGCACAGACCTAGTGACGGACCAGTACTATGTCTCGTAATATGCCGGTGGAATTTTGCTGATGAACCATAAATCATAGCTTTTCTGTACTAAAACAAGAGGGTGTCAGTTTCACAGACCTAAACAAGTATTCCAAAAGATTATTTTTGAAACAATGTGTTGGCTAAAGCTTTGTCTAGGGTAGTCCTATAATTTTAGCATTTTGAGTTTCCTCTTGCTTGGTTTACTTGTTGAGGTCATATTCATAAGTCAGTGACTGTAGGTGTGTGATGCTGTTCCTTCATTTTTACCCTGTTATGTTTAATGTATCCCCTCTTTGAGGATTGAAAGAAATCTTTTATTGACAGCAGCGATACTTTCATGCAGTCGGAAAAGAATGTAGATTAGCGTTTATTCGCTAAAGAGCAAGTTGTCAATTGTGTTGCAGTTACATCTCGCATCTCTGCATTTAGAAAGGCCATCGTCATAATGAACAAGAAATGCTCCAAGGATAGTTTGAATGGTGTTGCGTAAAACATTTAAAATTAGTGAATGTTTTAAAGTGGCCTTATGGACTGAACAATGCATTATGTAGGGCCAGCTTGGCCACTTTTTACAGAGGAAAACAAGAACATGTAATTATTGCAGCATCTCATTTATTGATCCAGTCTACTCTTTTTATACACAAAAGCCTTCCCATAGTTATCCCAATTACTCTCTCACAATGTTTTTGTCCTCCAGCTGTTGTAGCTTTAATAAATCTTGCCTTTCCAATAGCACACTCTCCCGTGTACAATTATTTATCTCTAAAGCGTTTAAAATAGTGCATATAAGCATGCTACTTTGAGACTATGGATAGACTAACAGGTAATTTATATACTTACAAAGGTAGTACAATAAGTTTTAGCTATAAGAAAGTATGTAGTTAAGATTACTGCACAAATATCATAAAATGTGTATAATATAAAATATTTGTAATTATGTAATTGATACATGGATCGATTTTGTTTCCTGTGATAACATGGACCAAATTGCATTTGTTGTTATGTACTTGTGTTCTGTCTGTTTGGTAGTAATTAACCTACTTTGCTTCCTGACAGATTGCCTTAACTGTGGCTTCCTTGATAACTGCATCCTCATCTTCTCACCCAGTCGAGTGGGCCAAGACTTTTTCATAACGTAACCTGCACACCCTCTTAGAATCTACTAAGCATACATTCATACACTAGCCTGTGTTCAGTCAAATACGAATTATACACATATGATCCTATTCATTAACTCGGGTGTATCCAGTTATGTTCAGTATTAATTGCATAATCTCTTACATGAACAAGTATCACCTGTGCATTACAAACACTTAATAGGATTTACTAGGTGGCAACACGATCTTATATACTCTAGTGTGCCCTACCATCTCCACATAGTGTTATCATGTCACTTAGTGTGTCCCCTCCTGCTCTCCTCTGGCTGGAAGATGTGTGCATACTGATGTTTCTAAGGACACGCAGACTGGTGCTTCAGGTTGGGATCTTGATATGTGCTGTATTGTTGCTCCTTTGGGTGTCCGTATTCCTGTATGGCAGCTTCTACTACTCGTATATGCCGACAGTGAGATACTCCAGCCCTGTGCATTACCAGTACAGGTATGTCTCCGTTTACACAGTTCCCCCAAATATGTTATCAGGTGCATCCCTAACACAGCAGTTTGCAGGGAAGTATTTCTGCTCCATTTCACCATGCATTTTTAGAGTCACCACTTTACTTAAAATATAGGTACGGCGTGCATAATAGATATCAATATTAGTATGTTTTATTCCGGGAAAATCTGACCCTTTCTTCAAGGAGAAGCTCATTAAGGTTAAGATACTCATCTCTCCTACAAATTATTTGTTTAGGTAATATACCTTTCAGTGCTATATAACATATTTGGAACCAGAATACTAATATAAAATAGGCATGCTGTGGGTAACCTTAAAGGGCATATCCCATGCCTACTTTAACCCCTTCAGAACCGGGATTTTAATACTAAGGTGTCGCTAAAGGACTGGAGCCGTTTTTGTGTTTTTGCTATGTCTTTATTCAACTGTAATTTCTCTCTTATCAATTAGTGCACCCACACAAATCATATATTGTTTTTTTCAGCACAAGTAGGGCTTTCATTTGAAACCATATTTAGCTGGGTATTACATTGTTTTGTTTGAAATAAACTGGAAAAAGTGGGGAAAAAATGAAAAAAACACATTTTTTTACAGTTTTGTATACATACAAATTGTACACACATTGAACCAATGGGAAAAAACTATCCCAAATATATTCATTAACTTGTCCTGATTTGGAAACCACCCAACATGGCCAGGATTTTTATCTATTTTGACCAGTATAGGGCAAATATTGCAAGGCATGCATCACGTTTTTGAAATGTAATTTTTTTCAAATTTGGCATTGTAGTCTAATAACTGCAATAGTTGTCACAGATACTGATTATCCCCCCAAAATTATATGTTTATGAACAGTAGATAAGTCAAGGTGTACAACTAGGGTCATTTTGACACTTTTCAAACAGGGATTTTATCGCCAATTGCTGCCAAATTTTGAGGTATTTTTATATTTTTTTGGTTTTTTTGCATATGTTGCAATGTTGCTTTAGATTTTATATTATATTTTGTATAGAATATGTGCAACTGCAGAAAAAAACACCAAACTGTGTTCACCAACATCCCCCGGTTCCAACAAGGCCTCACATGCATGGTTCATGCATTTTTTGAGGAAGCTATGAGGGAAAAACTGGAACATGCGCATTTTAGTTTTCAAATTTGGAATTTTCAGAAATTGGTTTCCTGGGCCCATATCCCATTTGGGACATTTTGGAAGCCCCCCACTGTAAATTACCCCATAAAAGTACATATTTATGAACAGTAGACAAGTCAAGGTGTTCAACTAGGGTAATTTTGACAGTTTTCAGGCAGCCATTTCTTCATTGATGTCTGCCAAAATTTCACGGAAAATTTATTTTATTGCGTTTTTAACGCATACATTTCAATGTTGCAATTTATTTCTTGCACAGCATATGTGCAACAGTGGAAGAAAACACCACATTTTGTTCACCAACATCCCCCGGTACCAACAAGGCCTCACATGCATGGTTCATGCATTTTTTGAGGAAGCTATGAGGGCAAAACTGGAACATGCGCATTTCAATTTTTAAACTTTGAAATATTTTTTTTTTATCAGATTACTTGTAAGTGACAGGTTTAGGCCGCTGACCTATTATTACCTTATTATTAATTTGTTTTTTCATAATTACCCTAGATCAGGGCTCGACAAATCCCAGGCGCCAGGTCGCCATGGCGACAGAGAATTTTGCCTGGCGCCTAGGTTTTGTCAGTCTCTTACATCCAGAAAAAATTGTGGATGTAAGAGGCGGAGTCACCACACGGGGAAACACGCATGACATTTTTTCTGTAAGTTCTCTTTTGCTTCAAGGGGAAAAAAATACCATATTCAGCATATTCATAAATATTCAGCATATAGTTAAAAACATGTTTAATGTTACATAGTATTATAACTTAACAATTCAGGACACCATCAGAAACCTTTTAAGTAAGTGGGCTGATGATGATCGGATCCCTCCTGACCAACTGTTAGTTTAAAAAAATCCTGGCTCCTAACTTTTTTACCTGGCGCCTAGATTCACAACAAATTTGTCAAGCCCTGCCCTAGATGACCCCTCTCTCTTTGTAGGGCAGGGTCATCCATGGGCTGCCATAATGATCCGATCACTCCTATTGGCCAGGAGTGATCTGATCATCATCAGCCCAGCATTTGACCTGGAAACACCCTGGACTTTCAGGTCAGTGCTGTTATTTTTTTAATTTAATTTTTTAAATTTTTTTAAACTCTTTCAATGCTGATGCTCCATTGAAGCGCAGCATTGACTGATATTAACCCCTGCAATGCTGCGACGGGGGTCATACACAATCGCAGCATTGAAGGGGTTAATTGAGCAAGGAAGGGGGTGGGGGCTGGTCTCCACACTCATGTGGAGACCAAAGAACCTTGTCTCCCTGTCCCTGAAGCTGACTCTGTCTCCCATAGACTGGAGATTGCAGGGGAGGAGGGGAGGAGCCTGTAGGACTGATCAAAGGGTTTGTGGGGGCTTGTTTTTGCTGTTGCTGGTCTGCCTGACAGACCACCAGCAGCAGAGCCCCATACAAAACGGGAATTAACCCCTTCAATGCATTGAAGGGCTTAACGCTGCACTGACGCTCTCATGGAGCGATCAGGCAGCAGAGGGGTGTTGTGTGGGGGTGTTGTGTGGGGACCCAATCAACACAGCACCCCCTTCCCTGAAGCTGCCTGTGGCAGCTGAAAACACGATTGCAGGTTTTTCTGCAATCGCATGTTCAGCCTACAGAATCACTCCGTGGGAGTGATCGTAGGCTTGGGGGCGGGCTTAGAGTGGCTGTGCTGGTCTGCCCAGACTCCTGGGCAGACAGCAGCGCCCCTGCGATCACCACGATTGTGGCGATGTGGGGGCGGTTTTTGGGGATGACGTACCTGGTACGTCCTGGTCTACCGGTGACCTGTGACCAGGAAGTACCGGGTACGTCCCGGTCCTGAAGGGGTTAAATCCTTTTTTATTGTCTTATGTTTGTAAAGAAAATGTGTTTTCTTTGTATATAGTAACTATATAATATATTTCTATTCTTTTTTTATTTCACTTGTTTACCCATGATCATCTGCTATATAAGCCACTTGGTGACACAACACTTTGAATTTTATTAACCCCTTCAACACCCTATGGACGTACTGGTACGTCCAGGCTTCTTGCAGCGTTAGGGACTCATCCCTGCCGCTGCACGGGAGATCAGGGTGTCGAGGACCTGCATGGAGATCACAATGTTTTCGGTGCAGGGGGATCCTCAAACAGAAAAGGAGAAAAAAAAGCTTATTCATTTACAAAATAATATAATATAAATAATAATGTGAGCTGTGTTGTCGTTGTGATATCACTGGCATGTTCAGGAGGTCCCTAAGAGGATCTCTAACCATTTTTGTGTAAAAATATATAAAAAAAATTTAAATATATATATTCCGGCGTATAAGACGACCCCCAACTTTTGCAGTTAAAATATAGAGTTTGGGCTATACTCCCCGTATAAGACTACCCCTCTACCCAGTATACAACAACAACCAGCCAATCACGACAAGCAATGCACCTTACCGGTGATTGGCTGGTTGTTGTATACAAAGCCTGCTTGGATTGGATTGGATCAGCTCTCCCTAACATACGCACACACCAGCTTACAAACACACATACACTGTCCTTACACACACACACACACACAACACATAATCTAGACATACACCTGTCATACATACATACTTCATACTATACACATTTATAGACTGGCCTCGCCAACACACCCTGCCTTTACACACACCAAACCAGCACACACACACATATCACAATACTATATATATATATACACACACACCTGACCATACCCATACACTGACCATCTCACACCAACATATATACACACACAGGTATTTCTGAAATCAGGATACCTGATTTGATAAATTTGGAGGGGATTTTCCATCACTTTACCTAATTTTGTGAGGATTCAGAGGGAAAATTAAAAAAATATTAGTTTTTTCTAATTGTGGCTAGTTTTTACTAAATTTTTCATTCTAAATTTTCAGCTAATCATCCAACTATGGCAACAAAAGAAAGCTCTATCTCTCCTTGAAAAAACTATATATAGTTTACATGGGTACACTATTCACAGGAAAGGAGAATAATGGCAAAATTGCTCCGGGCTTGGAGGTACCAAAAAACCCTGGGATTGAAAGGGTTAAATGATAAAAGTAAACTTAACATAATATATTGGAAAGGAAACACAACTGTAGCAACCACTAGATCTAGTGCCTGAAAATCGCACTGGTAAAAACAGAAACTAAGAAACACCCATGACATTTTTTCTGTAAGTTCTCTTTTGCTTCAAGGGGGAAAAAATACCATATTCAGCATATTCATAAATATTCAGGATATAGTTAAAAACATGTTTAATGTTACATAGTATTATAACTTAACAATTCAGGACACCATCAGAAACATTTTATGTGAATTGCTGCAGTTACTAAATAGACGCAACTGTCAATTGTATTATATTGTTCTTAATCCGTAAACCAAATGCCTAGGGAAACTAACATTCTGTGATTTACAGACATTGCGCTTATTTTTCCTTTAACTAACCTTGGTCTTTACTGTACATTCTTGATAATACCCTAAATTAGTTGGAAGGGATGTGTTACTGGCAGTGACTAAGATGCACGAGCACACATATATACACTATAATTGTTTAAGCGAGATATACTAACAGTTTAGATGATGGTCCTGTACAGGTTTTAATGTTGCTGATTTTAATGTATTTTAGCTCCTCTTGTGACTCCCCAGCTGGAATACTTTGCTCATTCCCCACAGCCAATGTGTCTCTACTGAGAAATAATCGTGATCGGGTAAGAAGTAAATATATGATGGATCTCTTGAATTTAATATTTGAACTATACCTGCTATTGAAAGTGTATCTGGTGAAAAGCAGAGTTGACTAGATCAATAGTATTTATCGGTTTAGTCCAATAAGACCTGTTAAACTGGACATATGCGTTCTATCTGCAATCTGTGTAGATTACAGATGTAGTTGTTTGGTTCTCTATGTTCATTAACAATTTTGTTGTGCTATGGGACGTACTATTACACCCTCAAACATGTTCAGTCTCCTCCACTTTGTGTTTGCAGGTACTAATACATGGACAGCCATACCGCATATCAATAGAGCTTAGACTCCCAGAATCATCAGTTAATCGTGATGTCGGGATGTTCATGGTTTCAATGTCCTGCTACACTCGAGGAGGGCAACAGATTTCCTACACAGCTCGATCAGTGAGTGACGGTTTACCACTATTACATGTCATTTATTTATTTTTATTTTTTTACTTGTTTCCATTTTTCCATTCACAATTTCCCTGTCTCACCAGGCAATCCTCCACTATAAATCTCCTCTCCTGCAAACATTGGAGACCTTTATGTCCCTGCCTATTCTGCTTCTCGGGTTATCTGAACAGCAGCAGTTTCTTGAGGTGGAACTGTACTCAGAATATCGAGAAGACTCGGTCAGTTTTTTTTTTTTACTTTTTTTGGCTAATAATTACTAAATTTAAATCATTTTAGTTTCATGTGCTTGCAAATATATGGATTACTTTTTCCTGGCATATAGTGGCAGTACAGATGAGTGGTGTTCTTCCTTAGGGACAAGGATCTGAGATAGAGTTAAAACACTCCCCCTTCCCTAACTCCTCCTCCTCCTTACCCATAAGAGCGCACCGGACCAAACACAGCCAGTTCTTCCTTGTCAGGGATGGACATGTAGTTTGGTGGGGGCACACGTGTTGTGTCCAGGGGGATCCCTCCTCCAATTGCTCCCCAGGTGGTGAGCAGCGTGAGGTAGGAACATCCGCATTGAGTTCTCTCATCTTCAAGCCGGCAAGGGAAGGAGCATAAGCACAGTGGGGGAACGCGCACCTGGGAGGCGTTGCATTCCGCCGAAGATCTGATCGTGTTACAGAGCATGCGCGGATCCGATCTTCAGGGCACAAAATTTAAGCGTTACTTCAGCTGTGCAGTCCAGTCCGACAGCAGTGGGGCTTGTCAGTTATGGATATCCGTGGCACCAATCCCCCGCACGGATTGAGGCGTTTTAAGGCAAGATTCATTTATCTTAACCTTAACCCCTTCAATCCACTATGGACGTCCCGGTACATCCAGTCCTTCTTGCAGCGTCAGGGACACATCCCTGCCGCTGCACGGGAGATTAGGCTGATGTAACAGCTGTTACATTTCAAACTTCCCGATCATGCGTTCCCTTCCGGGTTGCGTCACTGCTGACATAACCCAGAAGTTCATTGAAGGACAGGATATCCCCTGCAGGAGATATCCTGTCCTCCGATGAGGCACAGACGCTGCGAACTCTATGCACGTCTGTGAGGACCTGCATAGAGATCGGTGCAGGGGGATCGCGGGGAGGGGAGTGAGAAACCATGTCTCTCACCCCCCCTCCCGTCCTGAAACAGAAAAGCTGGGAAAAAAAAAGGTTAGTCATTTAAAAAATAAAAAAAGCATTAAAATAATATAAATAATTAATAAAAAAAATAATAATGTGAGCTGTGAGTTTTTTTCTAATTTTCGCTAGTTTTTATTAAATTTCTCATTCTAAATTTTCAGCTAATCATCCAGCTATGGTATCAAAAGAAAGCTATCTCTCTTGAAAAAAATATATAGTTTACATGGGTACACTATTCACAGGAAAAGAGAATAATTGCTGAACCGACAGGGCAAACATGGAAAAATTGCTCCGGGCTTGGAGGTACCGAAAACCCCTGGGATTGAAGAGGTTAAAAAAGCCTCTGCCCTGTAACATTTATTTCTAAAAAGATAAAGGCTCCTTTAAGTCCAAATATATTTTGTGCACTGAGTGTGCCACCCCCTTGCCGGACAGCTGCAAAAAGGAGTTATGCAATCCTTGCTCAGCTTAACTTTTTGCTAACGAAAACAGGACATGCGGTTTTTGGGCGTTGGCTTCTAGACAACCTTGCACGTACCTTTTTAACCAAGACTAACCTTTGTTTAGGCTTTGGAGCTCAAGTTTGATACGTCTCTTTCATGTTTGTTCCTGAATCTGTTGTCCTGAGGGGAGATTTCCAGGGAGTTAGCCTATGGTCATAACACCCTTAATGCGTCTCGGCAGCTAAGAAAGCTTGGGCCTGGTTAATTTCCACCTGGGAATACCAAGTGTTAAAAATCTACTAATTCAGGCTCGTCTTGTGAGGATTCAGAAGAACAAACTTCCCTTCCTCCGCAAGAGCTTTGTAAATTTTCTAAAAACTCTCCAGGCGGTTACAAGAGGTAGTCCGTGAGAAGCATCCAAAGGATTTTGCATGTTGCCTAAGCTACAGGATCAGATGCGTAGGGAATAGTCGATCTGGGCGGGAGAGACTTTTTTTCTGAGTATTTTAGGGTTTTAGCTTTAAGGTGAAGAGAAATGGGAAGTGACCTTGGCTGAGCGGTTGTCGGTCCGGCTTCCTTCCCTCAGCTCCCGCGGCTTCCACAGCAGATCTGCCGGTGTCATACCAGCTTGTAGCCTGGTATGGAGCTATTTAAGCGGTGTGGTGAGTTGAGAGTTGTTTGTTATATATTTTTCTTTTTTTTTTTTGTTTAAAGAGTTTTATTTGCATTTTGACAAAGAGAAAGCATCCAGTGCCAATTCCGAAATGTTAAAGCAATACATAACATGATACATTAACATGAAAACATACCACATCCTAGGCAATATGAAACTGTAAAAACAGTGACAAAGAATGGCAACAAAGGCACCGCAATAAATAGAGACACGAACATCATAGCCCCAAAGGGTACAGCGTATGTCTACAAAATTCGTGCATGGTAAGTAGACAATCACTTGTCAAACACTTCACAAGTGGAGGGGGAAGGAAAAGGGGTAAAAAGGGAGAAGAGAAAAAGAAGAAACGAAAAGAGAAGAGAGAAAGAAAGAAGGAAAAAAAGAACTGTCATTGTCGAGTCACAGGTGGAGTAGCGAATGAACCGGCCTAGGGCCGGGGTATGTAGAAAGCCAAGGCTCCCAGATAGCCTCAAACTTCGGCATGGTATCGTGCAATTTGGCAGTAATCTTCTCCATACTGATGAGATGCCAAATGTTGGATTGAATTTCACTGATGGTTGGAGGGGCTCCCTTCCACCGTCTAGCAATAGCCTGTTTGATTGCAGTGCAAATCCTGTGAATAAGGCGCTGATTTGGTTTGGGCAAGGTTATGCCAGGAACGTCCATCATGAGAAAAGGAGGACCAAATAGGCTGAACTAAGCCACATGTCCACCACGCATGGAGGTAGGTGCCCCGTTCCCCGCACCCTCGGAAACAGCAATCACTAGAACCCCTAACCATATGCGACAATTGGACTGGAGAGGTATACCACCGTGTGACCACCTTATAAGCCCTTTCTTTAACCAGCGTGTTGATCGTGAGTTTGTGCAGGGTCTCCGCCGCCGAATCCCAGATGTCGTCAGGGAAGGTAGAGAGTAAGTCTATGTGCCATTGAGATCGATAGGGTGGAGGATGAGCATACGTAGCTGAAATAAAGCTGGAGTAATGCGCCGAAATTGATCCCTTAAGCCTCGTCCGAGCCATGAAGCGGCATTCAAAAATCGTCAGAGTAGACATCTCGCCTCTAGCCAATAAGTAGCGTATAAAATGACTTATTTGTAGGTGGCGAAACGTTTCAGTCGGAGGAATATGCTTAGATTCCTTGAGTGTAGCAAAAGAAACCAGCTGTCCGCCACGAACTAGGTCGCCAAGAGTGGTTAAGCCAGCATCCGACCACCACTGGAAAGTCGACTTATGCATGCCTTCAGGGAATAGAGGATTGGACAACAGCGGCGTGAGCGGGGAAAGTGGACCAGCCAAATGTAACCTGAAGCGCCAATCCCGCCAAAGAAGGAGCGCTGCGGAGACAACTGCGGAGGAGGAAGGACCTAGGAGCGCCGGCTTATCCAGCCACAGGAGCTGTCCAAGGGTCAGGTGCGGTAAGTACGATTATTCTATATCCACCCACAGAAGGGTGTCAGTTGGATAAGACCATGCCTCCAATTGAGATACTCGAGCTGCCACGTAATATAAGAAGAAATCCGGAACAGCCAGACCCCCTGATTGCTTAGATTGATACATAGTAGACCTCTTGAGACGCGCTCTCCTGTTGGCCCACACATAGTTGAAAACAGATGATTGAAAGGCCACAATCTCTTCTTTCTTGACTGGTATAGGTAGAGCTCGAAAGAGATATAGGATCCTGGGCAATAAATTCATCTTGACGGCAAATATGCGGCCTAGCCATGATATGTTGTAGCGGGCCCAGTGTCGCATCTCCGAGCGTAAAGTTCCCAGGAGAGGCGGATAATTGGCTTGATACAGTGTTGTGAAATCTCCGGTTAGGTGTATGCCCAAGTACGTGAGAGATGAAGGTCGCCAAGTGAATCGAAAATTAGATGCAATGAGTTGTTGGACATGCGGCTCCAGGTTAACATCTAGCGCCTCACACTTGGAGTCATTGATCTTATAACGGCGATTCGGGAGAAATCCGACAGGAGGCGAAAAAGATTAGGAAGTGAGATTAGGGGGTTCGTCAGAGTGAGCAGAATGTCATCGGCAAACAAACTCTGTGCACCGCAATCCCTTGTATGTCTGGACTGGCCCTGATAGCTGCTGCGAGAGGTTCCAAACATAAGGCGAAAAGGAGTGGGGACAGGGGGCAGCCCTGACGCGTGCCGTTTTTAATGTCCAAGGACGAAGACTCACAACCCATCAGGGCCACTGTCGCCGTCGGACAACTGTACAGAGTTCGGAAAGCTGCCGTGAAAGCCAAACCGGTTCAGGGCCTCCCATATGTATGTCCAGTCGATTCTATCAAAGGCCTTCTCGGCGCCCAATGCCAATAGCATAGATCTCTGAGTAGAAGCCTTGGCTGCCTCAAGCAAGTCAATCGTGCGCTGAATGTTGTCAGGGGCCTCCCTGTTAGGGATAAAACCCGCTTGGTCCGGATGTATCAGGGATGAAATAACTGAACTTAAACGGGCTGATAGTAATTTAGCATAAAGTTTGATGTCCGAATTAATGAGTGAAATGGGGCGATAGCTCCCGCAAGCAGAAGGGTCTTTACCGTCCTTATGTATGACAACAATTTTAGCCTTCAACATTTCACTGGATGGAGGGTCACCTTTGAGGAAGCGTTGAAAAAGAGCCAGCAGACGGGGAGTAAGTAGAGACTGGAACTTTTTGTAATATGAACCTGGAAGCCCGTCAGGGCCAGGAGCTTTTGAGGACTTGAGTGAGGAGATCCGCGCTCGGATTTCCTCCTCCGTGACCGGTCTATTAAGGAACTCCAGCTGAGTTTGTGAAAGACACGGTAGCGCAATTGAGTCTAGAAAGCGGCGTATAGGACGTTGGTCATGGAGATTCTGAGGGGCCTTGTTGCCGTCATATAAGTCCGGATAGAAGGCAGCAAATTGGTCAGCTATATCTTTCGGATGTATCCAGCAATTCTTGTTGGTGTCAATGATCTTGGAGATATTCTGAATTTTCCGTTGAGCTCTCAGGCGCCTGGCCAACATGGCATCCGGTTTATTTGCCTTTTCGAAAAATTTTTGTTTGGTAAGGTTCAGGGAATACAAAACCTCCTGGCTCAAAAGAAGGTTCAATTCTCCCCTCGTCCGAACAGTGTCATGCAATAAAGAGTTGTCCAGAAGCTGCTTGTGTCGGGCTTCCAATCCAGCCAGGCTAGACGTGAGGGACTCTATCTCAGCTTGTCGCAGTTTCCGGCGCCTCGCCGCTAGTTTGAGGAAGGATCCTCTAACGTACGCCTTGTGCGTTTGCCAAACTAAGAGAGGGTCAATGCCCGGAGTCTCATTATTCGAAAAAGTCCTTGTTAATTTCCGAGAGTATCGAAGGATCCGTCAACAAGAACTCATCCAGTCGCCAGTTACTAGCGCCTCTGTGCCTATCAGTCAGATGAAGAATACACTCAACAGCTCCATGATCCGACCAAATGATGGGGTGAATTTTCGCAACATGAAGGGAACCAGCCATATGTTGACCGATGAAGATATAATCTATCCTCGAGTAGGACTGGTGAGGATGGGAGAAAAAGGAGTAATCGAGCCCCTTAGGATGGAGCAACCGCCAGGAGTCAACCAACGCCACTGTTTTTGCAAAGTCCTTAAGGCGACTAGAGTTCGGTAGTGAGTGAGAAAGCGGAGAGGCACTCTTCCTATCCAAAAATCCATCCCAAAGCGTATTAAAGTCTCCACCAACGATGAGGTGATGGTTGCGGTATGGCAACAGGAGATCTGTAATGTGTGAATAGAAGTCAGCAGCCGACGTAGACGGAGCATATACGTTCAGGATCGCTGTAGGTTTGTCTTGTAGGAGCCCTAATATCAGGAGGTTTTTCTTTTGACTTGGATGTGTAGCGTGGAAGTGCAGCCCGAAGGACTTGTCCCAATAAGAAGGTAGGTGAGTACGACAGAGATGTGTCTCCTGAAGTAGCAAGATATCGCCATGTAGTTTACGGTAGTAACGCATCGTAGCTCTATGCTTCTGGGGCGAGTTAAGGCCTTTGACATTATTCGATATTATCTTAAGGGCGCTAGACATCGGAGCCGACAGATGGAAAAAGCAAGGTAAGTCGACAGGGACATAGAGAGATCACCACCAGCAGAGAGGAGAATAGAAGAAAAGAAAAAGAGAGAACAGAGAGGGTAGGAGGGGAAGGAGAAAACAACACAAATATGCATGTACAATGCACAACCAACATAATAGTATGTAACATAAATACTGGTCCTCTAAAAAGGCGCCATATGGTACACAAATGACCAGTAGTCCACTGCACTGACTTAGCAGGTGGAGTAGCGTGTGATGCATAAATGGACGTCAGGCAGAGAGAGGACCTACTCTGGTCACAGGGGATGTTAGGTAAGGAACAATCAAAATGGTGCCTCCAGCCCTACGCGGACCAGAATTACCTGACATGAGAGAAAATATAATGTCAAAAAGTATGTGTGAGTAGCCGACCAGGCCGTAATGTGGGGGGGGGGGGGAAAGAAAAGGAAAAACATAACAGAATTAACGGAGAGCCAAACTTAGCTGTTACAAGTCCCGCCTGCAGATCATCCCCGCAGATGTGCTGAAACGCGGACAGTATCCTGCCCTGCCCGTGGCAACCAAAGCTATACAGCCATCGTAGAAGTGTAGCCGCTGTGTAGCCGCTGCAATGGAGGTGCCCAAAACCGTCCCATGGCGCCACTTGTGCAGATGCGAGGAGACACAGCTACGGGCGGCAGAGGGTAACGATGAAGTCCCGGAAGACGGGTCACTGGCAGGAGAGCAGACGGCGGCAAAAAAAAGAGAAAACAGTCCCGAACAAAAGCAATAAAACCTAGTCTGTCGATCGATCCGATGTCGCAGTGTCTTGGTCGCGCCTCCGTGGTGTCGGCTGTACCTCAATCCATTCTCCCGTTGAAAGTGATCCCAGGTCTTGTCTGCTTCTCTTACGGGTCACAGGCATAGGCAATAACTCCAGGTGATGCAGGAGCTCAGCCGCCTCTGCCATGGATTTCAGTGAGTAGCTTTTATCCCCTGCGACCACTTGCAGGGCAAAGGGGAACCTCCAGTGGTAGGCGAGACCCTGAGCCCGCAGGTGATCCGTGAGGGGCTTGAGGGCCTTTCGACGCTGCAAAGTCCGCGGAGAGAGGTCTGCGTAAATATGTATTTCCAAGTTATCAAGTGACAGTACGGTAGCTCTGGCGGTTTTCATGACCTCTTCCTTCATGGCATAGTCACGAAGCTTAACTATTATGTCACAAGGCTTGTCAGAGGGTCTGGGCCTAGGCCTCAGAGCTCTATGAGCCCGGTCTATGACGATCTCTGCAGTCGGTGTGTGTGGCAGAAGTTGGCGAAATATAATGCCCAAAACAGCCTCAACATCTTGGTAAGATTCAGGGACGCCTCTTATCCTAAAATTAGCCCTCCGAGATCGGTTCTCTAGATCTTCCTGGGCCTCCTGCAGGTCTTGAACCTCGTGGCGCAGTGCAGCAATGTCGGCCTCTATTGACCTCTTGTCATGTTGCATAGCGGACTGGGCCCTCTCCAACTGGTCCGTGCGTGTGCCTATGTCAGTGATATCCTTCGTCTTCGTCTCTGATGTGGTCTATCAAGTCACGTTTGACTGAGAGGACGAGGTCCTTGATCTCATCTATGTCTCGTCTCGTGCAGGAAACAGTCTTGCCGAAAAAACAGTAAATTGTCAGGTAAAACGCTACGTTTAAGTGCTTATATCAGGGCGTCTTGGAGGAGCAGGTTTACTGCACAGCCATTTCGAAGTCTGGTTGGCCACGCCCCCCCGTTATATATTTTTCTAACGGTGCTGTTGCATCCTTTTTAATTATGTCTGCTCCAGATAATTCTGAGCCTCCTCTGTTGAGGAGAGACCTAAAAAGGCTTTAGCTAAGACCAAGCATGCGCAGTGTTTTGGTTGTCACAAGCCTCTGCAGGATTCTAAGAAAAAGCTCTGTTCCGCCTGTCTAAAGTCTGTTGCGGATTCTGAAGCCTCTGGTGGGAGAGAGTTTTGAGCCTGGCTTAAGGAAGATGTGCAGTCCTCTAGGGCTGAAACAACTAATCGATAAAATCGATAATAATCGATAATGAAAATCATTGTCAACGATTCTCTGTCAGCCGGTGGGGGTCTGCACGATGCGCACAGACAGCCTCAGTTACTGCCCTTCACTTACGCTGAGGCTTCTATGAAGTTGCAGTGAAAGTGCCTGTCAGTAACGGAGCAGGGTAGAGAGGCAGAGCGGTGTATGGGATGGGGGAGGAGTTAGAGGGGTGTATGGGAGGGAAGAGAGAGAGACGGAAGTGAGAGACCGGCCGACAGTGAGGGGAATCCAGGTCAATTGGCTTTTCTTCCTTCAGGCAAGATCAGCGGTATTTATTCCCTAACCTGCAAGGTGCTTTTGGCGCGCAAAAGTCCACTAAGGCTATGTATGTCTCTTCTCGGCAAGATGACTTCAGCAAGGTATGCAGTTCCCTGGGCCCTGGCTCACATGAGGATCCTTCAGAACCATATTCTTCATCTGCTGGAGGAGAACCCTTTCGCCCTGGACAGACTGGTTCGTCTTCCTCCGCGTGTCAAAGCATCCCTCTCCTGGTGGCTCCTACGAGACACTCTAGCCTCAGGAAGACGATGGGCCTGGTCATCCAAGGAGCTCCTTACCACGGACGCAAGCAGAGCAGGCTGGGGAGCCACTTATCGGGACAGCTTTGTTCAAGGTCTCTGGTCGCCTGCCACTCAGCTCCTACCCTCAAACTGCCTGGAGCTGCTGGCGGTGGAGAATGCCCTACATCACTGGGAAAAGCAGCTCTTCGGAAAGAACATCCTGCTTCGTTCTGACAATCGGGCGGTAGTCGCCTACATCAACAAGCAGGGAGGTACGAGAAGTCCTCACCTGCTGCGCCTAGCTCTCAGAATTTCCTTTTGGGTTTTTTCGGATAAGGTCATCCTCGTTTTGCCCCCAGAATTCTCACCCAAAGTACAGACAGCTTTTCACAGGGACCAAGAAATTATGTTGCCTACGTTCTTCTCGTCCCCTCAATTGGCGGAAGAAGAAGAAGCCCTGCATACTTTGGACTTAAAAAGATGTCTTTCAATTTATCCGGAACGTACGCAGCCTCTGCGAAAATCTTCTAGTTTGTTTTTAGCCTCTTCTGGTCCCAGTAGAGGTCTTAGCATTTCTAAGCGTACGATGTCAAAATGGATTGTGTCAACTATCAGCTTGGCTTACACCGCAGCTGGCGGGGTTTCCCCCTCCCGGGATTCATGCCCACTCTATCAGCGCAGTTTCCTTTTCATGGGCTGAACGATGTCTCATCTCCCCTGAACACATCTGCAAGACAGCTACGTGAGAAACTGAGTACTCTTGTATGACATTATAGACTCTATCAGATGGCGCAGGAGGATGCGCTGTTCGGTCGTACGGTTCTTGGGGCTGTTCTTTCCCACTGAGGGTTTTTGTTTCCCACCCTTCTTCTTTGTTATATCTCTTATCAGTGTCACCTGGGATGGCAGGGAAACATTAAGTTCTACTTACCGAGAGCTTCTTTTCCCTGCCAATCCCTGGTGACACGTTTGGTTCCCTCCCTTCCTTTCAATAAATGTTTTTTGCAGCAGTTCTGTTTTCCTGTGTGGTCTTTGATATTCACTGAGGGTGCTAGGAGGGGAGGGGCCTTTTAACCCTTTGAGTCCTGCCCTATCTCAGGTATGGAGGAGGAGTCTCTCATCAGTGTCACCAGGGATTGGCAGGGAAAAGATATCAGCAACGCCGAGATCGGCATCTCCCCGCGGTGTCAACAACCGCCCGTTTTAAAAGTGTTTAGGAGGTGATCATTTATTGAAAGGAAGGGAGGGAACCAAACGTGTCACCAACTTAAATGGTGTCGCTGGAATGCCTCGATCAGGAGGCATCCAGCGACACCAAACACTTACCTCGGGATGGACTGTGACTCGGGATGGAATGACGTTGCCGTCATTCACAGGATGGCATCAACGATAGAAATCTGAATTTAAAAAATTATTGTTCAAAAATGTTAAAAAAAAAAAATATGGTAACATGTAAAAATCTCCACTGTCACCAAAAAAAAGTTTTCAATAAGCAAGTCCTACAATTCTTTCTTCACAAAAATTCCAGCATTAAAATATTGGCATTACTCCCAAATTGTTGGCGTTGTGGTGCAGATAGGGGAGATATGGTTCACATTTGGTGGAATTGTAACCCAATACGAAAACTTTGGCAACAGATTTCATACAAATTAGCCCTTGTTTTTGGGAAACATTGGAAATTAACGCCCGAAAGAGCGTTACTCCATTTAAATCTGCCAAATAATGAGAAAAAAAATATAATATTCCTTCTCCATTTACTTACGGCAACTAAAATAGAGATTGCCAGAAATTGGAGATCTTCGGCCCCAATTTTGTGGACCAAAATAAAATCTCAGTTACTATATCAATGCCGTATGGAAAAAGGAATATTAGCTCAATCTTTTTGGAATCCTGAAAGGTATAAATCATGGGAGGAATGGATAGACCTTGTGATTGATGGCAAACTAGATCCATAAAATGAAAATTATCTATTTAAGATAACTCCCTAAAAATCACACTTTGAGCTCTTCTATTAAATTTAGTAAAGACAGATAGAATCAATTGTAAGTTTTTGTATGTCTATGTGATGTAATATTTTTGTTGTCCATTATATGCAGAAGAGATAATTGTCTATTTTGTATAAGTATAATATTTTTGATATTAAGCTGCTAAGACGATTAGAATTTAAATTGTTATGTACCAACCTGCATTTTATGTTTATAAAATAA
The DNA here is from genome assembly GCA_009364415.1 of Spea multiplicata. Lineage (NCBI taxonomy): Eukaryota > Metazoa > Chordata > Amphibia > Anura > Pelobatidae > Spea > Spea multiplicata. Next base: position 234,221 of record VKOC01016187.1, read on the forward strand.
AAAAAAATAAAAAAATATTGGCATTACAAATGCCCATACGATGTCTAGTTGTATGAAATATATGATTTGATGGGGTAAATTGCATTGGCCGGGATCAAAGATGTCACAAATATGGGACATGGGGGCAGTAGGATCAGATGTCTAAATGGCAAAAAAATACACACCTCGCAAAGGCGGCCTTTTACACAAGGCGGCCTGAACACATATTGGGGTGTTTGACACGGACATATACCAGGAGCGATACATTAGTACCTGAAGTACAACATGTGTGAAAAAAATACAAAAAATGTTTACTACCATAAAGTTTCACAACGGCTGGTGGTAAAATCAGTGCATGGAAAGGGTTAAAATACCAGCATTTCAGATACCTTGGGGTGTCTAGTTTT